>CM030372.1:24889069-25189567 GCA_003604175.2 Clonorchis sinensis
CATTAAAGTTGTCGTTCGTGTTTTTTGGCATATGAATCCCAATAAAAGCGTCGTGGTTTCAACCATTTTCTTGAAAGTGTCTAAAGCTTTGCTACAGAAGTTAATCTTCAGCGGAAAATAACACAGTTCTACAAGTTTGGTGTCTGTGCGAGATTAAGGTGGTCCTGAATGGTCCAATTTAGCCGGATTCCAAACCTGCTAGACAAATCTCCGGGTAAACACTTCGGATAAACGACGGCTTATTACCGATTGTTATTCCGATGAAAGTTCAGAGCCGCATTAGGTAGACAAACAATTAACGGAATTTGAATAGCTTTTTCGAACTCAAATGAAGTTACTGCGTTCTGTTTTAATGCGCCTAACAGTTAATTCCAACGCAGTTCAGCTTCATGCCTACCAGATGGGATCGAGTATGGCGAAAATAAGCAAATGGAGCCATACGCGTTATACACTCAATCCAACAATTGCAATCGCTAGTTTTGCCTCAACAGGAAGGTAAATTACGTGGTATCTTGGTACAGGGAAGCAGAGGACTTAAGTGAAGTTCGAAACGCAGAGTACTTGGACAAACATTTAGTCGCTTTTCAATTATGTACGTCCATTTTTCCGCCAAATGTACACAAGAGTGTTGGTCGGCCATACAAGACAAGGAAAATTAGTTTGCAACTTCTGATTGGCTCACTGGCTATGAAAACTGACCTATCGCGGCTATATTAAATTGTCGACACTGACATGGCATCAATAAAGCCACAATGGAAGCTGATGGAGCGTAACGGAAAATAGCATTGCAACGTGAGTTTGTATTCACGACAGTCAACTAGTTACACCCAAGCAGGGTATGACTCAAAGGACATATCAACATTAATGCATTAGGACTGTTCGTTTCTGGTCGGGCTTAGAAGCGCGTGGGGCTTTACTCCCCAATAATTTGGCGTCCTGACCAACCTCAAAGAACGTGATGAGCCATAGAGGTTGGCGTATACTCTTACTACTTTTACGGTTGTGCAAAACGTTGCAGTCAATGAGACGTCCCTTCCATTGCTACGTTGATGGTGCCTGATGCAGTTACACCAGCATCTGCTTTGTATCCTCGACGATCTCCGTCCGAAACTGAGCTGAGTCATCTAGCAATCCAGAACATATTTCGCCACTAGGCAGTGAATATGGGATATTGGACATTTTTGCGTGCTACCCAGATTCAGCTCGCGGCTTCTTATCAAGAGCGTGTAATGGATGGCATAAGTAGATAAGCTGAGAAGGGTGATATGGCTATGTTAAAAGCGTGCTCCGCAGCTTACCACGCCAATGTCGAGGATTTCCGACTGCAGGTCCAACCGAGTCATAATACTGAATAGAGGAAACGCTGGAGGTGACGTAAGTGAGTGCACATATGCGTTGCACTGTTTGTTCAAGTGAGAAGAACTACTTATTAGGATGAGGAGGCTAGGTTAATCTACAGATACCGAAATCGGTGATCTGTTTTCAAAAGTTATCTTCAGAAGTAAAGGTGGTAAATATAACGTAATGCATAATATATAATATTGTATCATATGTCATACATAACAATATATACGTAGAATATTATATATTATAATAATATTTTGTAACATAACATAACATATTATGTAACGTTTCCTGAAAATAGCCTAACTGAACCCTGCGCTGGTTTTTGCCCTATGTACTCAGTTGGAGCGATTCGTCAGAAATAGAAATAAAGTACAGACTGTGTTTAGCTTTGCTTATATCCCACCGTGGGTAAACGGGCTGACTGTCACTGTCCACATTTGGTAGCACTTGAGGTCAAGGCATTTGATTCTGCTACTCATTGGTTGTTCTTTGCGAACACAGGCGCCGGTAGAGGTTGCCGTCTTGTACACTTACATTTGTGATGCAGGCTAGGCCAACTTTTACGACCAGGTCGTTATGCAGATCAACTGGATAAAATGGAAAATAACGTAACCTGACTGCTCGTAGTCTGGTGTGAATGAACACTGTATGGGCTAGCAGCTTCCCGTTCCTTCTCTATTGATGCGACCTCTTTTGACATGGAGGGATGTCGACTGGCAACAATCAGCTTTTAACGTATTTATGCTCACTGTCCCAATAATTCGGCAGTAACTGCCTTATGGCACAAACCAGACTGAGGGTTTGAGCAACAAATTAATCTGAGATGGGTTGTTGAACTCCAGGTATTTGGAAGATACTGCACCAGCACATTTTTATTCCACCCCGTAAGTGGTTAGTATGTGCGGCCAACCAGAGAAGAAATGTGAAACTGGTTTGTCCTTCCTGAATCTCTATGGAAAGTAGAACCTGACAGCTTCCGAGTAGGCGACTGGTCTCTCTGTAATTCAGTCACGGATAGCCATCCAATGGTGTGGATAGCTTGTACGGTGGTGTGGTGCAGTGTCACCCAGCTTCAGTTACTAAGTTAATGCTGTTTGATCTGCTGGTAGCGTTTTCAAAGGGGAACATTCGACAACGACATTCGCAAAATCAAACATTGAGAGTTGTGATTAACAAAAAGAGAGAGTACTTAAAATAAAAATATGATGGTTCACTCACGGGTTGATCGACGGCCGATTTTTAAGGAATTCCTCGTGGTGAAGCATTACGGGATCCCATGGAATATCTAGAAAATCTAAAATGTATTCACACAATGGGTTGTGTTATACTCACTTGTCAGCTGTGCACGAAATAATCTCAATAAATTTATGAAGGGCCAGATTTTTGTACAGTGTATTACGCTAAATCCTGACAGATTCGCACACAGCTTATGTTCATACTCCCTCGAACCACCTCGATCTGCCCAAAAGTGACTCCACCGTAGGACAGAATTTATCTTAGGAGACGCACTTTGTGTGCAAGTGAACAGATGTGAGTAGCGAGTAAGATTGAAGTGCCGGACTTATGTAGTCACGTCGGAAATGGATCATGGTTGTTGGCACAAAAACCCACAGAAAATGCTCTATACTAAAACTATCAGTCAGCGAGAATAAAGAACGTAAGTGACTGGTTTTTCTAACACTTATTCCTCAAGAATAAACATTTGCAGGGCCGATGCATCCCATTTGCAGCAAGCTCGGCTTTAGCACTCGAAAATGCGCGGATATTTCACGTTAATGTACTTTAGAATGGATGCCCTCTCATTTGTCGGCGGCTTGAACTCTAGAGCCTAGCACCACATCTTGCTTCGTGAAGGATCAAGCCTAGTAATAAATCCTAATGTATTATTCCCACTAGAAGTAGTGCGGCGCTCAGAAGAGCGTTTTCGACGGACGGATTATTTGGTGCTTTTCGCTATTGTGGAGGATCACTGAAACAGAAACACTGAAAACCTGAGGTTAGAAAAATATATCAATATAATGAGTGAGTTTAATCCCTGTTAGTACAAGTTACACGCAGTCTGTTCTATGGATTTTATTATCAATTGTTTTATCAATTGTTTTCCTCAATTGCAGTATTTCATTTAAATCCGCTGCGTCCTGCCTTTGTCGAAATGTACAAAGTAACGGTGATCACACACTTTCGCAAACTACCGTAGGCAACACAGATTATGAGGGTTTCCGAATAAACCAATGATAACAGTCTGATAATCTGACAATCATGCTTGGTAGAAACTATTCCATACATACAATATTTTTACATTGGTAACCTTCGACTAGCAGTTGGTCTCTTCGGAGAATGAGTAGACAGAATTTTCAATAGTTCCTATCAAGGAGACGTTGAATGGGACAGTGCCAAAATCCACAGCGATCTCTTCAGGGGAACAAGCCCAAGATAACAGACGAACACGGGGAAAGTTACAGACCTTTGATCCGTTTGTCCTTACTTCTTTTGAATGTTTGCAGTTTTACTGATCAGTTTCTTTCGCCTTGTTGCCTAGCGCAGTGCGCTTGCATGCGAGAGTCACGACAGAAATGGCTTTGGTCTGAGATACGAACGACTCAGAATCTGCTAAAATTTCAAGGGTCCCGCAAGGCATTATTAAAGATCGACTACCAGTCAAAACGAAAATATGATTCATCAGTTGTCAGCTTGCTTGACTGCGAAAAACTCAAGGTTCGAGCAAGAGATGTACCGTCCCAGTCTTTCAACTGTTTGACGCTGACCGGTGAATCCGGGATTTCGAAGAAGAAAGCCTAAAATGGTTTCCCGACTCAACCTTATCAGCTTGATAGACGTGTCCAAATTCTCCAGTGAGGAAAACTTTTCGGAGTCCGACAAGTCCTGGTGTGCTACGATGGCCAGGCATAACGACTTAATAGCGAACCTCTGCATTCAGGTAGAAAGGGAAATTTTGACCCAACCAGCGGGCAACAGTACAGTATTGGTATCATGCCGGCTCCACAAAACGTGGTCGATTTAAAAACCCACGACATACCCCCAATAAGATAAAAACCCAAGTTTACCTATTCGGTAGTAATTAACCGGAATAAATGCTTTAGGATAGAAGCACGACCGTCCAATAATGGTATGTGAATATTGGGGTAACAAAGGCACTGTACCAGCCTAATGAATAGTTCACCGCTTTATTTTTGGGACGAAAATCTCCAGATTTACGGATGGAATTAAAACAGAACACAAGGACTCTTGTCTGTTCAGTGTCTTCTCGGTTCGGATTGGTCAGGTAAAACCTGACAATTTCTATACCTTAACTACGATAAATTGCAAATGAGTTGCTGTGAACTTCAGTCAGTACATTAGTGGAAGCAATCAGCTTTTTCTATGTTTCGACGCGAAATACTTCATGGAAAATGCTAATTTTCACAGCAGAAAGGCTGTCCAAACTTTCCTTTTTATTTAGTCAAAGGGCGAAGTGATTTGCATTTGGTAATCACAGCATGAGATGGACTGAGCAATTCAAAGTTCTCTTGTTTGCTTCAGCCAATGAATATCCTGCCTCACAAATGACACGATCTATTACACCAGCGCACTTACTTGTCACCAATCTTAGTTCGCGTTCCGGGTTGAGTATAAGTAATTCGTAACGAACAATAAGGCATCGCTTGGGGCCCACACTTTGACATGCTCTGGTAAGATTGATGTTTTCCAACATCCATCTGTTCAAAACCTTGTGCAGTTTTTCGGTGGTGTTTCGCTTAAACCTAAAAAGTCAAATAAACCAGTGAAAGTGGGCAATATAGTGTAGTAGAAGGCATGTGTCGTTGTTGGTTAGTTATCAGTAGCCTGCACGATACAGTCACCACAGTCCAACTAAAAAGTGGACGATCTTAAATTGAGTTTATGGTCTGACTTTCGTAACTTGCCACCGTTGACTGACTGTTCGGTTGTCGCAGCGCCTCCTTCTCAGGTTGCTTCGAGAGTTTCCTTAGTTACGCTTGTATTATACATAGATCAATGCAGTAGTCTGCTGCATCACTTATTTGGCGATTCATTGTGGCGCATGTGTCTAATCTAGCCCGGCAAACTGAGTAAGTAAGCGGGAGAACCTCATTATCAAGCAAAATAAAGCAACTGATTGTAACCACAAGGTGACTTTAAACGGAGGGACTAAACTACGTAATTCCATTCAGGAGTGCGCAGCTATTGATAGTTCAGGTGGCACAGTATCATTTTAAATGAAACTAGAGGTAATTAGAGATTCAAAATTGTGCAACCAGGAAGAAGAATTGATCTCAGCATGTATCCCAAAAAGTAGGCCTAACCCAATTCTGTATTCACCCACTTATTCAGTTGCACGTCTTATATGTTCCCAGGCTAAGGAACAACGGACACTTTCCTTCTGCATCAACAAATAGCTATTAAAAACAAGAGTACACATATCCTTCGTCTGCAAACTGTGGACCTTTTCCGTCTATCGGTCACATATACAAACCTTATCTCTTGGTCAGTTGGCTTGACAAAGACTTCTTCCCCTTTCGGAGATATCTGTTTTATTAGTAAATCTTCCATGATCAGAAAAAGGAACTCGTGAAACTTGACAGCAACAGCAGACGAGAACACTGGTGCTTCATTGCCGTATTTGGGCAGGAAAGTATTTGGTTTTGACAGAATTCAGTGTTTGATAGAGCACTGTGAATGGTTGCAGTTCTTCTCCTAATGCTGTTTATATGTAGTCTCCACGAGTTTATTTACTGAGATCCGTGCAGAAAACGGATACAAATGGACAGGACCATCACTCGTTGAGGAGTTCATCATTGTGTGTGCAGTCGAGCAAATATACTTCACAATGTTGTCTCTTTTGTGGCCGCCAAACTCCACTCAACTTGGAATAAAATTTCTTTGAGATTTGACGTTTTCAAAAAATTAACTATACTCTGCTCGGGGCAAATTTTGAGGGCAATGAAAAGGTTTAGTTAATGAAGCGTTTGTGGAGAATTTGGCTTTAAGATCACATATACCCGTTTGCTTATAAAAGTCGTACCCATAGATTGGGGCTTCTTTGGAGGTCCTAAATAAATGAATCAAAAACATGTGCTCTACAATGGGAGAAATGTAATGACATCAAAAGAAACCAGCGCAGCTTATATAAAATACCGGTCTGTTCCCTTTAATACAAAGCTTTTCGTGAACACCAGACGTCTTTTCTATGCATTTACTGACGTTAGAAATATAAGTATGCGCAGCCTTTTACCAAACATCAAGCTGATACACCTTCTTTATACGGCCGAGTAGCCCTATTCTAATGTCCCTGTTAAACCTTTTTCCCAAGCATCTCCATTGTATTAAGCACAGACTTCTGTAAGCTTATCGGTTGCAGTCACTTACTATGAAGATAACTTGCCACTTGATGGAATACGTATGCCTTTCATATGATGATTTATATCAAGAAGTTGCTTACAATGTTGAATATTTCTGTTGACAGATATAGATAGTAGTTTAAATGTAACTTAGTGATAGTGGATAGTCGCACGTACGCAAAAAGGAAGTCACGCTCAATTGTGGAGAGCATAAGGTCGATATTGTGAAATGTGAATGTTGAAGTTCATTTCTGCCTGACGTAATCATGGTCTTGCTTTGTTTGTGTGGAAACCACCCATTGACTTCACACCAGTTCGTTCATGCTGCATGAAATCTGTTGCAATTAATTGTTTTCAGCGATTCAACATTAGTTCGAGATCAAGCGCAAGGTAGATAACACTAAATTTTCAGTTAATTGTTTGCACTGTTCATAGGATTACTTGTCCTTAAAAGCCAGGAATTCTTTCTTTTGCAGGGAAACACGTCTAGAACAACATACACAGTCCAAATGCTGAATGCTGAAAGCACAGAAAAAGAAGAGGCGCGGATTCTTATTCACGCTGCAATGTGTTCGGTAGTGTGGAACTCTGTTAGTCCTAGTGCAGATCTTCGGGTACTAAACTCGATGCAACACGGTGAATAGGAACTGCTCCATCTATTGTCCGACAAATTTTACCGTCAGTTTCTTGGTTTATTCAACGTAATTCTGTGGCCGTTAGAATCTAGCACAAAATGTTGCATATGTAAGAAGAATAACCAAGAAGAATAATAAGAATAATTTTTTCTCGTATTGTTTATCCTGAAGCTTAAGGTCAAGCTTGAATGCAATGGCTTTGGTGACTTTGATAATTTCAGTACCAAGAAATGATCTCGGAAAGACATTAGGTGTACGTACCTGGCAAATGTTGTAGCACATTGGCGAGTGTTTGTCTTAGAATAATCATCATTTTGCACTCTGTCAAAATATGTAGCGAGACTGTGCGCAGTAAATCAGCCCAGTAAATCAACGAGAAACGTCAGTACATACGGAGTCTGAGGAGGTCTTGGCGACTCAACGGGACGGTAGTCCTGCCATATACCTGGTGCAATTATCGACCCAATCACAGTTAATTACTGATTTTATACGGTGGTTATTGTCCAAAATTGGGAACCTAACCAAATTTTCACATTTTATCTGTGGATTTGCAACTTTATTTGCCCAAAGAACAATCAGCCTTAGCTTTAGCCAGAAAGGTCTGGGTGGTATATTTGAATATACTCTGACGTTTACAATAAACTTGTATAGGGGTTACAGAAAACCCCTTAGGTCTTCAGTACGAGTAAGTACAAACACTTTGATTTCGATCGCATTGTTAGACAATTCTGACCGATTCTGCCACCAGACCCGATGAGTTATATTCGCTGTGCTTTTGCAACTGTCATTTTTAAATCCATGTCCCATTGGCTTCAAATGTATCAATTCCTCTATGTTTGAGGAGTCCCAGGGAAATTCAACCAAGTGCTGTCAAGTGAAGTGAGGTTCACAACCAACTCCGCACCTTCTTTCAACGTGACATTTATATATGTTTGTTTTATTGCTCTTCAAAGCGTATGTTTTGAAGATATAGGGCCCTTTAAAAATAGATTTCCACTCTTTCACACTACTCTACTACTTGGTCAAACTAGTATAGCCAAGGAAAAATACAAACTCTCCCTCATATTCTAATTTAAGTGACACTGAAAAGTGCAAACCCGTGACCAAATAATCTGTCTTTATTTTTGACAAAGCAGAATTTAAATAACTTTCCTGTTACTCTGCAAGTTAACTTTAAGCGCGCAAAAGTTGGCCCAGATGACTAAATGGACATATTCGCCATCTCTTATGCGATCAGAACTAACCTTTTATTAGAAACTGCAACTGCTCGTCCATCTCTCAACATGATTATGAATTTGGAGTCGGGGAATAATGTCGCCAGGTACTCAGTGTAGAGAAGCACTTCCGGTCGTTTGTAACACAAGATATTTGCCGGTGGTCCCATTTCCTCAACGATATATCGAATGTACTTGGAAATCGCTGAATCAAGTAGATTTGGATAGATTCCAGCTTGTCGTGACCAGTTTATATGAAACCGAGGCATGCTGTGCCTAAAATCCAGTACGGGCTTTATAACCATGCCTTCCGGTCCACAACGGATCCACGGATGCACATCTAATAGGACGCGCATCAAAGTTGTCCCTTCGAAGTAAAATCGGAAGGATACAAATTTTGAGACGCATGATAAAAACAAAATGTTATAAGGGTCCCCTCGTATCTTTAACAATTGTAAATGAGCGAATGTCAGTAGACAGGATTTACTCCCAGTTAGATCTTATCCTTCTGGCTCTCATTCCAAGGGCACGATATTCATAGTAGTCATCAAGGTAACCTAGAAATCACTTATTTGTTTCAGTTCGGCTTTGAATGGACTTGGAACGTACAGTGAGTTGTTTGATGTAGCAATAGGTTCCACTTAAGCATACTACCCATTGACGAAGTATTAACCCCGTAACTCTGCTTACCTAGCACGTTCTTTTGCTGATTGCTCACCTCTATCTTAAACCTAAAGTCATATTCCTAGCTGACCACGTCGGATAAAATTAAACTGATTGCTCAAAATTTCGGGGCATGTAAAGGTGAGTCTCGGGCAGGCTACTGAGTGATGACGGAGGTGTTGCATTTGTGATGTTGCCTATGACCACGAACACCATCAGCAAACAACCAGGTACGTGTTTAGTAGAGTAACCGGAGCATTTGCTCGGTAGCCAAATTCTGTGTCTGGATTTATATTACCACGCTGTTTGATTTAATACACTTCACCTCAATGAAGTTGGTCTTCTGCGCGCCAGATTTTGTTGAGTAATTGTATAGTGCCATTTATTTCTAAAACGTTTTACAACTTCTCGGACCAACTTTTGGGTAGATTCCTTTTATAGTTATTCATCTAAAATGCAGCTGGTTTTCGGATAAGCCGGCAGACTTTGACGTTGATATTACCTAACAGTGGCTCGAAGCGAAGTCTAACGATGGAACTAAGCAAAACCTATATCTTGGGTTAACATGCGTAGGCACACAGTCTTATTCTTGGTAAAAGTTCGGTGTACAGCGAGTCATTCAACAAATGGATTGTGTATTTTGGCACGGTCCATTCGTTGCGCACCAATATACGGATAGTTTCTGATCAAACAGTCTTTCACACACACTTGCTGTGAACACAAATTGACAGACCTCAATCTTTGTAGCATTGAGAGAGAAAAACTGCGACACGCATCGTAATGAACTGAACGTGGGAGTTCTCTGCTCGTACTCCGACACACCTAAAGCACCTCGTTGTGGTTGTCTGGAACCACTCGAAACCAAGTCCATATCCCCAAGAGTTGCGGAACCAAATGTAACAAACTTTGGTAAGAAACTAATCCACATCAATTTATCATGCAGAAGCGACATGCTCGTAGACAGTCAAGTGTCGCATTTTTGCAACATTTACAACAAAGGCCAACATTACAATCATGATCAACTGTAAAATCACTGTCGATTTCAGCCTCAAAGTAAAGACTTTGATCCACACAAAGAATGCGCTTGTACATTATCTTGCCTGCTTATGTAAGATGGAATATCTCGCCCTACACAGCGAATTGGCAACAAGAGCACTCCCCGTGTCGGATTACAGCAGACCCATTAAGAGAGCCAAAGTTTAATCATCTACTGCATCTTTAACCCTAATGATGCGTCGCAAGTCATCTTCAGAGTTCTCTTGACCGCCACTGTTGTTCTAAGGATATTGCCGAGTGATAGTCGAGGGGCTTCAATATGGCTAATCGGCCCGTCGCTGTGTTATCAAAAGCAGTTAGAATAAGATTTTGGACTCGCACTGTCAAACTGACAGTCGGCGGATACTCGGACCATTCCGTGTTCATTTAGGCGCGACCTTATTTTTATACCAATTATTTATGCGTGTTGCTTCCCCTCTTTCAAACGCTTGGTCAATAATAAGGACTCTCCAAGATACTATCCGTTATCCAACTGCTAAACATGTACTGGCCTGAGGACAAGATTTGTGCAACAGTATAAGGTTATGTAGTCAAATATAATTATCCCTACATACGGAAAACTCCCACGGATCGAAGAGGAACTGTCTTCTGAGGTCAACTATACATTGTTCAATAAGAACATCTGAAAAGATCACTCAGCTCTCAGGAATGACTCAATGGCATCTTCGAATAGAGTACCGTCTTCTTGTAGTCGGTCGGCTTATCCAACGTTTTACGCTGACACATTTAGGCAACAATGTCAGTGTCAGATGTCAAAGTCACATTGGCACACGTTTTATTCCAGCCGCATCTTTCAGTTCGTTTCAGTAACTAATTATAACCGCACCGTTCACTTGGAACAATATGACCCCAAAAGACTTTCCAGCTCTATACTTTTTTCCTGTTCAGATGCACCATAAGTTTTTCGCTCAGCAAACAAACGCACGAGTTTGCCGTTTGAATGATCGCCAATTGAAACTTGGTCACGCGCGTACCTTAACATGCACAGCATTTCTTACTTTGTCTCTCAGGTACTTCCCACTAACCGAGAGTGTTAAGTAACATCGACTTAAAAGCATCAAAAACAAAGCGCTGTAGAATTGGAGAGGATAATGATATACTCTTCATTCAGCAGTCTTTGCTTGTGAATATGACGGCTACCTCGGTTCTCAGAAACTGATAGAACTAACCATATCCGGATAGTTTTGTGACAAGAACAAGCCGCGACGAGCAGTATTGGACCTTAGCATGTGTCGGTTAATTCAGAAGGTTTGTTGGGGAAGCTTCTTTTTTGCTTAACAATCCTCATAGCTACCTCTTGCATATCAATCCAATTTTGTTGAACCATTCTAAACCACTGCAACATTCTACATCCATGACGCAAGAGCCTTTCAGTTATCCAGCAACAAAGTCGTATTTAGAGGCTCGGAAAGACCAATAGGGAAAATACCTCAGGTTACGGAAATGAAAGTTGACATTTTATTTGTATAGTGAGTCATGTAGCACCGCCTTTGAATCCGAAGACGAGGTGGAAGCACTCGAACAGCCCTGCACAACAAATGAACGTATGGCAGGCGCTCATACAAAATTTCTCTCTGATTATTTCCAGAGTAGAACAAGATAGGGTAATGGTAATTTGAAATTATATCACTTTAATCAGTTGCTGGAGTGCGAAGCAGTGGTCTTTACTACCATAACCCCCTAAGGCCCCATAGAATTCCCTACCAAGCTGAATATATGCATTTCCGATAAACAACGCGCAATTACTTGATATTTTTCCGGGTTCAACCGCTTTGATTGTTATCCTGACGTGTTAAATTATATTGTCTTGTGGCTCGTATCCGAGTTTAGATACGTGGCGCAATTCACCTATAGTTTTCAATTCCCCGGAATTGAAGTGGACGGTCACTGCACGTTTAATGTTCACTGTTGCAAAACACGGACTGAGGAAATTAACTCATGAAGGATCGCTATGTCTTATTTGACGTATCAAAACTTTGTTTCAAATAGTTGCGTAGAGGTTTTATCCTAGCAAGTATGTGATGCCGATTACATCAGTTTCCACCCTACACAGCAAAACCTCATTTAGCTGATGTTTCGGTATCTCACTGTGTTAACTTAATGTAGGGCTAGTGTGATCGTGTCCGAAATTCAGACGGTTACTTACCAGACCTGGATACACCACCAACGAAGATGATTGGGGAGTGTCTCTGCTCAGCGTTGTTGGTCAATTTCATGAGTTTCAATTCAAATAACGGTTGGTCCAGTACTCCATATCCGAGTAGAAACAGGAATCCAACAAACAGCAATGTGAAGCCAGCGTATCTTAATCTCCTCAGTTCTGAAAAAGTAATTTACGTAAACATTAGTTTACCAGCGTCCAAAATATTGCGTCTCTGGTAAAATTTTGCACAGCTGACACAAACGAGGAAGAAACGAAGGGAAAAGAAGGTCAAACTTGGAAGTCTCTAAAAGCACAAAGAAAGCGGACAATACTGATCTAACTGTAGCATCGAGCGCTATCTGAATGTACAGATCGGATTACTGCTTGGAGCCATACCATTATGGGTAATGTAGTTTCCCTATGCCGATTATTCATCCATAAATAGTTCTGTCGGATTCAGCACAGAATTTAGTGTACCGGCAGCAAAAGAATACAAATAGCCCCAAAGGTCAGGAAGTGACACCGTGATTGTCAATAAGAACATTACAACCATACAGACATCTACTTTTGGACAGAGGACTTTTTCGAAAGCTGAGAATTCCAAGGGCGAAAACAAGCTCAAAGGGGCAAAAATTAAGCTTTTTCGGAATCTCTCGCAAACTGATTCCCATAAAACCAGTTGCACAAAGACCACGCTACCCAATTCCACCGAGGATTTAATATAGTAAACATTTGGCATACTCCAGATGACTGAAGAACTGGAACCAACGAAACAGGTACTCGGAGAGTTCTTTAGCCGGGCATACTCATTGAGACACAACTGTTGCCTAGTACGAGGCTTAAAACAGCTGTTATCCATTATTGGTGCATAGTGTACTGAGTAGCAATACATCATGCTTACGAAATCTAGAGTTGCGATGCCAAGATAGAGGTGAACACAAAATGGACTACGGTTTTTCGGTACGCTCATGCTCCAAAACTTGTGTTATGGGAAAATTGCTTTTGGTAGAATCTAACTTGGCAAGTGCAGTTATAGCTGTGAATGAGTGATAAAATGTCTTCCAAAAGTGTTGAAATTTACGCCAATTAGTTATATCTTGTCGGACGTGACGTTTATGATGACATAAACAGAGTTAAAATAATTTGCTAACAACTGCTCTGGTTGTTGTCAAAACGTAGTTGGACGGACCGCCCTAGAGCGATTGAGTTGCGATCAGTAAATCACGCTCAACGATTCGACCGAGAAATTTCGTTAGACCCTAAACTGCCTGTCTACGTCAAGCTGCCTTTCAGAAGCAACAGAACCATTGAACCGATCATTTGAAAATTAAAGCTTTGTGTTTCCCAGTGATAACCAGAGGTAAGGATAAGGCACCGGTTTACGACTCTTCTTTGGTTACCTTTTCTTTTGCTTGCAAATGTGGAGCAAAATACGTCAGTCGTACGATTGGGCGCCTGTCTCAGAGAGTGGCTGGGCATTTGTCACTGTATTAGGTCCCGCAAAAGTAAGCACTTTACATGCGCGATCCTTTAGTCGATGCACAACACCGTATCAACCCAGTGGAATCGTTCAAAGTGATTTATCGATTGCCACCCGAATTTTCCGAGGTAATCCAGTAAAAGGCACTCGCACCGACTGAAGCGACTGCCAGTAACTTATGTATTCACGAACGTCATGAGGAAGTTTTGATGGCTAATCAATCACTCCTCTCCGACCAGTTCCAACTTACTTGAGCAATTAAACTCATGCTTCAGCACATTCAGACGGTATGTTTGCACTCCCATTTACCATGTTTTATTCACAGCTATAACCGTGCTTGCCAGTTGAGAACCTAGCATGAGCACACTTTGTTTCCTGTCCCTCGAAGAAAGCCGTGAGCGCATGTTTCAGTTTCGCTGAGCATGGGTTCCTAGTTTCGACGAATACATATATGTTTGGTTTTGTACGATGCATTCAACAGAATGCAGTCAACCCCTAAAAAGATCTTCCACCATCACACAAAAATAGTACTTCAGATTGTCCTGGGTCTCACTGAAAATTTAATTGGGATAGGGAGCTAAGCAAGGTTATTACCAAATATTTTAACTCACCACGCATGACTCCATTCACCGCTGCCGCGCATATGGGGCGCCCCAAATCCAAAAACGTGTGTCTTTTCATGTAGTATTTATACATGTTACGAACCCTTTGTGCACTATACTGGTCTGATATGTTAGTCAAACGTTTGGATCTTGTGCGTGTGGTATATCTGCCTGAAAGTAAGTCAGTCAAAATGCGTACCTATTGGTTGGGTGTAACTCCATTAAACCACAGTATACCTGATTCCTGGGTAATGAGACCAATTAAAGTCAGCACAAAGAGAGAGTTGTGGAATCAGAGTGTGAATTTTCAGAAATCGCAAATGGGAAGTTTATGAAGTGTAGTGGAAACGTACTATAAGAAAGGATCAAAACTAGCAGAACCACAAATCAAAAATAATGAGTTATACGTTCATAGGAGCAAACGCAGCATGCGGCACCATGACGTGACTGTTTCTATGTCTTATTTTTGTACAGGCCTGTCACGCTGCTCATCAGCAGCTGACAGCTGATCACTAAAAAATACTGATCATTCGGCTAAACACCATGTGATTCGTGTTATTGATGTTAATACCCATGAACTAAAAGATATCTTAGAGAAATACATTCATTTGCTAAAACATTGGTTTCGCAGTAGACTCACCTGGAACCCAGCTGAATCTCTCGTTTCAAGCAATTGAATGTGCTCTACCAGGCCGCCTCAGTTTAAGTTGGTTCAAGTGGAGCAGAAGTTTGAAGGACACTCGGAGACTGCGCCTACCAGATGAGCCCCAAGGAGGGCGAAACACGTCGTGGGTTGTCAAAGCATTTTCAGCAAACTTATGAGTATTGTATTACTAGATATCTTCTTTTCGTCCGGAATATTACTGTCGCCTAAACCCACGTGAGTCTCTAGTCGCTGGCTCCGCCGAGCCCCTGAGCCCACTTACCGCACATTTTCCCTTATCGGTTCATTAGACATTCTTTTATTAGTGTGAACTACGTGTATTAGCTGGAGGGTCTACAGTCAGGAGGGACTCTCATTTCTCGAAACTATCACCACTAGAACCATTTGAAAAAATCGAGTTAGACGAAAATGGCACGGGTTGATGATTCACACAAACACACAGCTACGCTCACAGCACAGGCTACATATCCTTGCTTACTAGTTGTTTTTGTCGTGTGCCGCTGGTGCGACCTATCACGAGAACAGGGCAAACCCTACTAAAAATCATCCCCTTTTTGATCCATCACAAAACTCAATGAAACCGCTCGGAAACATCTTAAACGCGTTTCATACTATGACTTTTGCTAATGTAGTAGTCAGCATCACGCGAGTCTTCCGGTGTAGTAGCTGTTTTTTTCACACAGGGTTGCGTTTGCTGGGTTCAAGTTGACGTGCGTTGTATGATATCATGTGTCTTCAGTCAGAAAGGTTCAATTTTTCCAAACAAAGGATCATTTTTTCATTGTGTTCACTATTCGAGAACTTGGTCCCTCCCCCAATTTGTCCAAATAAAATTTCCTGCAGTTGAGGAGTTGATGTGCTATATTGCATAGTTTCTCAGTGTTTCTCCTGGATTTGAGATCTACTTGGTAAGCTACTAGGATTCCCAGTCTTTCCATGAGGTCTGGTATGCTCCTGGTTTATCCTCATGCATCCCAAACGATGACAGTTAGTTCCAAACTTTTGCTAATCGAGTGGAAATAATCGCAAACTTTGATTTTTCTTAAATTTTCAGGTAGACAGGATCGGGTGGCGACAGTGAATGGAGACTAGAAGAACCACTGCTTCAGTAACACTTTCGTAAGTAACACATTCCTTTCCTCCACCTATACGGACCGAATCATTCCTGGAACGAAGCGTTCGTTTGTCTATCCAGCGCCCACCTGATATATGCCACCGAGTCTGCCGGCTCAGCCATAGTTTCAAAATCGCAATCATGTTCATGGACCTTAAATTATTTGGTATCATTTGAGATGTTCAAGTGAGTCGAAATGGAAAATCAAACCTATACCAGCTGCCGCACTGAAGTAAGTCTTTTAGATAGCCAGTAAATGAGGCATAAAGCTAGATAAAGCACCGAACTTCGTAGTATTTCTAACAGGCATTGGAGCAGCAGGAATGATTCACTGGGAACGAAAAAACTACGACCATAGTTCGTATCTCAGTTACGAACGTCAAAGAGATTCAAGTATTCCGACAGCAACACTGAGAACGTACACGCCTTAAAACAGTCAAGGACGAAACGGTGAAACTGCTGCCGTCAGGAATATCACTGACCATCTGCAGAAAGTATCCGAAGATACCCAAGCTGATAGACGTCACCAAAGTGCATTAGAAATTTCTGTTAAGGCGAAAATTTGGTTAGGATTTTTTTTCGAAGACAAGATAGACGAGTTGGTTTAATATCAGCTCTGTGTATACAAATGTCACTAAGGGGAGTGAGTGAGAAGTAGAAAAAGGGCTGTTACTGACAGACGTATTTTATTCAACTGAACGTGCTGCACACTAGTAATCTGTTGTTCCGGTTGGAACCAGTTCGAGATATCGAGGCATGTTCTTTGATATGATACTAATTCTAGGGTCAATGAAAACCCTGGGTTATCCAGTGAACCATTTGCCTTTTTTGCACACATCAACTAGATCTTGCCCTCAAATTATCGTCGGCCATATTTCGCAGACCTGACAGAATAATGCCATAGGGTTCCGCGTTTCCAAAGGTTTTCAGCAATTTCCATGTCATCCTCTTTGTGTAGCCGACATTTCTGTGGCCAAAGCTGAGCGAGCAGCAGAAGTTTACATAAAATAAGTATATTCATGTAAGAAGAGTTGAACTGCTGTTCTATCCACTCCAAACATTAATTAAATACGTGTCACCTGTTTTGACACCGCATCAGAAACTTTTGTTCACCTGTGAATTTGGAAGTGATAACTGATTTTGGTTTTCAGACGTTTCGACCACCGGAAATTCTTACAATACTGTGTTGCCCGTTGTTCTGGAAAACTGTGCAAATGAGATGACACCTGAAATTTACGAGCTGGTTTTCGGTCCGGCACAAACATAACATGACCCTTACGTTATTCCTCGAGCGTATTTGAAGTACAAATCTGTCCAGATCGATGGGCTTACGTGCCAAAAACTTGACACCACGTAAGTTAACCCCCTCTGAATTCCGGTCAAAGTCCTACTTATGTATTTCCAGGCGACTAATTGGTACAGGACACAGGACTGGTTGCTTCAGGTCTTAGAAGAAAGGACTCTGACCGGACCCACCAATATCGTTCTCACACATGATATATTTGACCTAAAAATGAGAGCTTTTTTCCAAACACACCCATACTGTCAACTAACCAGCTTTTTACACTGCACACGCTCTTTTGTTGGTAGACTGCCAAAAAGGAATTCCTTTTAGTATGAAACAATATATCCGGTTTTTATCGGCTTCGTAGGTGACGCTACGAATATTCTCATGACAGTTACCTTAAGCGTGTCCCACCGTTTACACTCTGAACTAGGTAGACGCCTTCCGCGGCGCCACTTGCTCAACGAGGACTTGAATTTATACGCAAAGTCATTTGCATCTAAAAGCTTTGTGACATTTTTTGCTCACCTGCTGGCCTCAAAGGCAGTCTGTAAAACTAAGCTCCCAATCCTTGGTATGTATATGGAGTTTGCTCGTGAAAAATTATAGCCCATCAAAGCCACTGCATCAAACTGGGGTTTATCCGTTGCTCCTCTCTGTGTGAATGTTTGTTTTACGAACGTTTCACTATCGTCCGGGACCTACTCGTATAGACAGTTTGCTGGAAAATGAGGCGCTCTCTAGTGAAAACTTTTGTACCGAAATACTGTACTTTCCCTCATTTGTTGTATCAGCAACAAGGTTTTATGTATGTGGTGTCGCAATAAATTTCGTGATGAGGTATTTTTACTTTTCGAGTTGTTTCCCACAAAGGAGTCAACTTAATTCACCCGAGTCATGTTATATCATGATTGATGTGCTGCACACCGAGCTATGCGTTTGCGAACTGCAGACGGCATATTGTTACTTCCTTACGCTTTTCTTGAAGCAAAACTCGATTTTCAAGTTTTTTTCAAAACTTTATCAAAGAAAGGCGAGTTGTCGTCCTGCTAACTCTTATGGCTTTTTGGCTTCCTTAAATGGAGGTATAATGTTCTGTTCTGGCCTCCGTGTGCTCCTTCTGAAAGATGCATCGCTCACAGAAATTGTCGACTCTTCCTGTCTGTCACACTTTCCTCAGTTTGTTACTGCACCACCTCTAATTTGATTTGTGCTTCCCATCTCTCGGTTTTTAGCTCAGTTGAAGACACTTGCATCAGTACTCGAAATCCGAATTATTGGCCAACAGGGAAGACTTAGGTACTAACTGTACACTAACATGAATAGCGTGTTGCCTCCCGTGGATCTTGCTAAAGCACGATGTGCCAAAACAACAACGGTAATTTTATAGATGTAATACACTACTGATAAGGTTGTTGAAAAATTTTCGACATCATAATCGAGAGATTTAGCTGGGTTCCAAGTGAGTATCCCGCCAATACAAATTGGTATTCAAATGAGTGTACTTCACTAATGAAAATTTTTCTTTCTAATAACTTTCCCTTGAAGCCAGCCACTCCTTTATACTTCAGTTTTTTGCGGAGATTTGAGCCGTTCGACTGAGAGTGAAAGGTATTTTTTCTCTATCCACTGATGCACGCAAATCTTGAACTCCTCACCCCCAGTACCCATATTCCATTACAAAGTGACGCATTGCCACTTCCTTGAGCGTGCTCTTCCACTGATTTGGTACGGCGATCACATGAATTTTACCGAGATAGGGGTACTGATTGCCGGGTCATCGAATACTTCATTACACAACTTCAACTCTCCGACCAATCAGCCCTTTCCCGAATCAAATCGCGGTGACATTCGGTACACAATTTCCCTATTTCTCCAAATATCGTGGCTATTAGGACTTTCGGATCATCCAACATCCAGCATACTGCTAGCTTCCCGGAAATCCCCGGGTTCCTTATTTTTCTCCATGTTCCCAATAGATCGCCCATGCATTGGGGTGGGCAAATCGTTCCAAATTGGAGATTATTGTTATTTCGGGTGTACCCATCTGTTGGAATCGGCGAAATCATTTGCGGCGAACATAGTATTCCGGGTTTATTCTTAACCAAATTCCGATCCCGAAAGCCAGCTGTGGGGATCCTATTCCCCGGCAATTATTGGATGAGAATCCTCTACTTCTCTACTGTGAATGCTCAATATGTGAGCGTTCTACGAGGATCTCTGGTCCACTAATCAGGTTTGTGGTCTGTCAAGATGTGGAACTTTTGTTCCTTTTTGTCCTCCTTTTTGTCTTCTTTCGTCTTCTAAAGGCTCCAGATAATCACCGGACATTCCTGCTCAGTGGTCGACAGTCCACAGCCCAGACGAGGCTGGCTTGTTCAAGGCCCGACTTTTCACTTTAAAACTCCTTGGATGCTCGGGCCACTAGCGTCGTCCAGGACGGCCAGCCTCTTTGTCATGACACGTTCGAAGGCTTCATGCGTCTTACTCATCCACTAGGATTTTGTGGTTTTTAAGGAGTGTCCCACTGGAGTGGGATAGTGATATGGAAAAAACCACTCATAGGCAGACAGAAGTATTCTGCTTTTGCAAGCAATTGTTTTTGGCACAGAGTTGGATTAAGTACTAGGAAGTCCTTTCTCTTTTTCAGTTCTTCCAACAGTGGCATAACTTCTTCCCGATCAACCCTATGGTTAAACAATGTTACTGAACTTTGAGCAGGCTTGTTTTGCGTTCACTGACTCGTAAACTAGCCTAGCGGATGAGCGTCAACTCGGTTAATAAATACGTAGCGCCCTCTGGTTCCGAATCATTCTACTTATTGCTGCCGTCTCTATAAACGCCAACATTAGTTAATTCCTTCAACAAACGAAGCCCTTGGCACCGAAGTGTATATGGTGTTCCTATCAACCAGAAGGGGCCAGTTGGAAATGACACTGAGTACTCCACAAAATGAGTATTGTCTTTTCAGGATCTAGAGAGCGCATAGGACAACTGGTGTTGTCTTCGAGTGCAACAAAAGGTCTGCACTCCATGTGTAATAATTGAACGCAAAACGCGATTGTCCGGTGATCAAAATAATTCGTTGAAAATTCCACAGAATTATCAAGCATTTCTGTGAACAAAATCTCCCAAGAGGACCACGTCAGCACAGCAGAACCTTTCAATACGGGCCACCGTGAACGCAGCAGGATCTAGCCTGACTTCATAGGTTGATGTTCGGTGACAGATAGGAGGCACGGTTTTATTAACCGACAGCGTGTATATCAACGGGATCTCGCACAAGTGCATTCAGGTTTCATTCGCACCACTGACTTTGGTAATCCAAATCACTATGGGCGCACATCTCGAGATTTGTATTGCACAAATAAACATTGAATACTCCCAGTGTCAGGAGATGATATTCTCCCGGCAATTTCAAAAACAAACAAAAAGAGAGCCACATTGTCTTCAAGTTGAGCCAAGTGAAATTTAAGGGATTTCGATGACAAAGGGTTAAATAAATAACACAGGTAAAAAAAGCAGTAAGCAAAACATTTACCAAGATTCAGAACACCAGAGAAAAATAAAATGACGAGGAGACAAACAAAGAAGAAACAATTCCAAACACCACGTGGGCCAATCGGCGTAGATTCGTTTTACTTACACGACCACGACCAATTGTCCACTAGAATTCCCAGTCTTATACTACTAACTAGGACGTATGAGTAACTGAAAAGAATAATCGAATTCACCCAATTGATCAGTGAAACTCCCATGTGAGAATTTTACGCTTGATGAGCTAGTGAACACGTATGAGAGACTAGGTGATGCGGATCATGTGAGTGAAAGGCGAGCGGCTTTATATCCAGTCTAGTTGGGGGCTCATATCATACACACAGCCCAGAACACAAAAACTGGTGATGAGACGCTCGTCACCGAACGATTCAGTGTTCAAACTACTAACCAGGAGGCTGCGGGTTCCACTTTCATTCTCGCTGCAGTTTCTTCATATGCGCACTTATGACAACTCACTGAAAGTTCGAAAGCGCTATAACCTTCTACTCGATCATGTATGTTAGATGCCCCTCTTCTGTCATCATTTATGCGCTGCATTTTCCTATGCTTCTCCCTTTGTTGACGTGTTTCTCTTGCCTTTTACGTTGTTGTTTTCAGTATACGGTTTTAAATTTTTTTGCTTATATTTTATTTACCTTTCTCAGACGTCTTTCCTTCCTCCAGCCCTCCAGCGCTAATATATGCCAAACCCCTTTGCCTTCCCTTATCTCTATTTGAGCCACTGTATTTATATTGGGATATGAGATTTCTTTTTATCGGAACACATTCTTTTGGACAGTTTTCGGACCATACTTCGTCAGTTCCGTCTTAATTGAAGTTGCGGGTTGTATAAAGATGCAGCAGTTCGAACTTCAGATTTTTCATCGCTAACAGTGTGGTTAGGTTGCACAGCTGTCCGGCTTCCTTTAACAGTACCACTGTCTCAGATGCGTGGGGAGGGGGGAATTCCACCTCAGAAAAAGCATAATGACATTGGCGATTGTTCATGCGACAATGGCGTCTGGCTGATGTAAAACTCAGAGATTATTATTTTCGTGCTATCTTTCAAGAACGACGTCGACGTTGACAGCAGAGATCCTTTTCGACCAATGTTGACTTTCCACCAGTATGAGTTTAGAAGGTTATATTAGGATGATCCCTAAGTTAAGTAATTACCACTTAGTAAAGGCCATTGAAAGCTCTGAACGTGCCACGTATACGGGATCAAATGAGAAAACATCCCCCAGTTTTCTCACGCAAAAGACCATATGGGAGTAGCAGCATCTCTCAATATAGGTCACCGTGAACTTAGTAGGATCGATCATGTACTACATATGTCATTTTCTCGTCTATTGAGACGAGTGGGCGTTGTTATGTTCCTTAGAATGACAAAAACTGTAAGGTAGACAAAGGGTGACTTGGCAGAAGGTGAAGTAGATCATCAATTTGGGTAAGATTATTGGGCTCCGCCTTCGAAGAGAGGGTCCCGGCGACCCATCTTGAACTTGACTGGAGACGTTGCAAGAAATCGCGGCCAATCGAGATCAATGGTGTCAACCATTTTCTTCGAAGACCGTTAGGCATCGGGAAGATCATGCACCTCGTAACACTGGTGGTGGGCCAGCACCAGGTCCCTTCCCCGTCCTATCTTTTTTCTTTTCACTTTGGGGCCTTAAATAATTTAAAAAACGCTTGATGAAACATGAAAATGAAGCCCTAGTATCAGCGCTAAATTTGTTGCATCAGATGATGACGGTGGAAGAAGAGTTGTCAAATACTATTGTTTTCGTAGAGAGACTGGTGGTCAACAATGTGAAGTCTGACCTTTATATCTGACTGCTCTTCCTGCTCAAGTGATCAGTACGTGCGAGCGCAACACTTACAAAGGATCTCACGATATTTGAATTTTTCTTTCATCGATCCAGGCTGTTGCCGAATTGATTGAATGATTGATGGGTTTGGATGCTTGCCGGCTTTCCTATTGAAATTTTGGTGGATTTTCAGGGTCTCATTAGGTTCCGAGAGTTCGGATTGCTTTTGGGATTCTGACTTCCTGATACTGGCCAACACATTCTCCTGGTCCTCCAGGCTGGAAATGCTTCTTGAGCAAATGTCGACGTCTCCGAGGCACAAAGTAGGACCGATTGGACCACAGCATTGTACTCTCTACTCTTTTCAACCAAACTGTTGTCATTTTGGTGCCACAAATGTCAGAGGTATGACTAACTATTTCTAGCCAATAATCGATGTGATATGTACAGCGATTGCCATTGAAAGTCACCTTCTGCACCGTTGTGCACTTCACCCTCAGCAATTTTCGGAAACTTTTGTCCGGCCATTTTCAGATATCCACATGAATTATGCATACCATGCCGTGGTCCGAGTCCTACTTTGTGTCTCAGAGACGTCGATACTGCGTGCGGAAGATCTCCGGAGGGTGCGGAAGAATCCGAAAATCTTAATCCATAATTTCGGCAAATCAATTGTGACCCATGTAAAGCTTCAAACTCCTATGCGAAAGTATTGGATTCACTTCACGGTATGTGTCCTACGCAATACGTTGTCAGTTGAAAAAAGGCAGTACAGAATACTAACATGCAAGCCGTACCTTCAACTCACGTGTTGCTGTCACATGCTTACGTAAACGCATTCAGCCACGTCACGTACTTGCTATCAGCAGTCGTTAGAAACAATAGAGTTGTGAGGCCTGCGTAAGCCACGAAAGAGCAGCAATTTTGGGCTGAAGAGGATTCAATGTCGTATACAGAGTCAACTGTTTGACTTGTTTGAGCCGAAACATCCGACAACAGACAGATCCGTACTCATGTAAAGACCAAAAGCAGCCAGAATGACTAGCGGTCTATTCCAGTAGTAACTGCGCTTTCCTCATGTAAGAGTCAAAAGGACTGCAAGGACTCTGACACCAGTACCGTTTTCTTGTCCACTGTCGCATATTTTAACCTCCTTTGTATACAGCAGAGCTCGACTTTCCGAGTACGGATGGTTGTAGATCCGCTGTAAACTCTTTCGTATAGACAGGTCACTTATTCTAACTCAGCTATTCAAAGTGAGGACAGATCTTTTCTAGGATTAATCGCTGGCACTCCTCCTACCATATGGTGACAGGCCGACTCAAGAAGAGCGCTGATTCCTCTTGTCAACATGGTTGTTCCTTCTCCTATCAATGAATGATAGCAAACTGGCTGGGACCATCACTTTGCGAATGGCCTTATCATCAAGCTCAAGACAGGATAAGGTTTAATCTCTGAGTAACAAATAGGTGTCCCCGCTCTCAAAGGTCAATTGCAAACACACTAAAGATACGCCTGCCATGTTAGTTCCGGTCCAGAGAAACACAAGTACAAGCAGACTTGTTTTTCCCGGTTGGGCTGACAAACAGCCGTAGCAACAACAATGAACAAGTGGATAATTCAAAAGTTATCTTCATCAGTCTTCCTTTCAAATGGAATCTGGCCGAAGACTATCTGATTCGGCGTCTACACTACACACGTTAGAACACTCAATTACACAAGTGAAGCCCTTACACCTTAAAGATAAGCCACTGCTCCATGCTCAAAGCTTATTTCATCTGCTGTTGCAAAGCAGAATACATAGGGCGTGCGACATGGCAGTGATGCGAGAAAATAAAGGGACATAACTCATTGTGACTAACAGCTGGAAGCTCTGGCAGCTCTTTGGCTGATAGGAGTCATGTAATTAACATTTCAGTCAGTATTAAGCAGAAGAAGAGTTCGCGAAAATGTTCATCAGCATCATCATTGACTACATAGCATCGGTATTCAGCATCTATGCTCCTCTACCTTACAATCGAAATTTAGTTGAAAGCCTTATTGTGAAGGGAAAAATAAAAGGGGATGGGGAATTTGCAATACTGGAGACGTTGCAAGAAATCGCGGCCAATCGAGATCAATGGTGTCAACCATTTTCTTCGAAGACCGTTAGGCATCGGGAAGATCATGCACCTCGTAACACTGGTGGTGGGCCAGCACCAGGTCCCTTCCCCGTCCTATCTTTTTTCTTTTCACTTTGGGGCCTTAAATAATTTAAAAAACGCTTGATGAAACACGAAAATGAAGCCCTAGTATCAGCGCTAAACTTGTTGCATCGGATGATGACGGTGGAAGAAGAGTTGTCGAATACTATTGTTTTCGTAGAGAGACTGATGGTCAACAATGTGAAACCTCACCAACACATTCTCCTGGTCTTCCAGCCTGGGAATGGCTCTTGAGAAAGTGCAACGCCTAACACCGCTACCTTGCTGGTAGACTTTTCAACCAAAGGCTTTGATCGAGGACCGTAACCATCCTCCTGTATAGGTCTGGACATCCTGGCAGTATCCTAGCCCACATACAACCAAACTACATGCAACTAAAGATGCTGTCATTCCACATCGGCCGTTGCAGCGGTCTTGGCCACAACGAGTCAGTCGGCGCCGACTGCCTCAGACATTTCGGAAACAGTCTTCAAGCCTCGGTGGCCGCTCTATATGACTGACTTCATTGCTTGCAAACTGAAGCAAACAGGTTAAAAAAACGCTTGATGAAACACGAAAATGAAGCCCTAGTATCAGCGCTAAACTTGTTGCATCGGATGATGACGGTGGAAGAAGAGTTGTCGAATACTATTGTTTTCGTAGAGAGACTGATGGTCAACAATGTGAAACCTCACCAACACATTCTCCTGGTCTTCCAGCCTGGGAATGGCTCTTGAGAAAGTGCAACGCCTAACACCGCTACCTTGCTGGTAGACTTTTCAACCAAAGGCTTTGATCGAGGACCGTAACCATCCTCCTGTATAGGTCTGGACATCCTGGCAGTTTCCTAGCCCACATACAACCAAACTACATGCAACTAAAGATGCTGTCATTCCACATCGGCCGTTGCAGCGGTCTTGGCCACAACGAGTCAGTCGGCGCCGACTGCCTCAGACATTTCGGAAACAGTCTTCAAGCCTCGGTGGCCGCTCTATATGACTGACTTCATTGCTTGCAAACTGAAGCAAACAGGTTAAGAAGGTTGCGACAAATACACTCATTTGCAAATCAATTTGGTTTTCACGGGAGACTCAAGTGAGTCTCTCGTTTATGATGTTCTTCAACTGAATGTGCTGCACACAGACTGTCTCAAGTTTAAGTTGGTACGATATTCGAGATATCGCAGTGTGTTTTCGAAAAAAAACTACTCACAAGGTTGCTGAAAACCCTTCAAAAGCCCACGACCGGTTTCGTCCTTCTTGGGGCTCACCAGGTAGGCGCAGTCCCCGAGTAAAAAGGTGTTTTTCTCTTCCACCTGGATTCGCTCGATATTGATGTGTGCTGTCTATCATGGACAGGTATACAAGATGCACAGTGGTTGAGCCACCCGACCCATCACCCTCCACTCGTCTCTGACTACCCGCCTCTGGCAATCCAGACACCGTTGTGGTAGGATGTGCGAATTTCAGTATTGCTCCAAGTCACTGAGTGTAAGGACTCATTTTTAACCGGATATCCGTTGAAAGTCACCTCTGTGCAGTTCGACTTGGAACGTCCGTGAAAGAGTCTCACAAGCGGCAAGTTAATCGTCATTTGTTTATCGTGTTTGCTTATGCCCCGACCGAATGTAGGTCTGATACCGTCAAAGACAAGTCTTATGATGTCTTGACGCCGGTCGTACTTCATCAAACGATGGGATATAAATCCACGGACCACGGCTCAAAATGAGTGGGGCGGAAGTAAGACATAGATAGAGTGGTTGAGGGTTATCTAATTACTATTAAAAATAATGTGGATCTAGGCGATTTAGGCGCCGGTCTTTAGTGTATATTAGACTTCCAACATTATATTCCATCAACTCACTATGGCAGACCTTTTAGGCACTATTTTGCATAGTAGCTGGTACGGATTCCGTGCATTCGCAGCTGCACTGGCTTCTTCCGTTTGTTGAATTCTGTGGTTTCACCACATCTCTCTGTCAACACGGGCTACGCTGGTGCTTCCACTCAACCGATGTTCCAGCCGAATTGTACGGCAAACCAGAAGAGATAGAGCGCTTTGCATTAAGAAGTGATACTGACTGTTTCGAGATCCACTGGCATCCACGTACACCACAAGAAGAGATCAAGTCGTCATGTTTAGCCGTGGTTACCTCATCCCATTTACCGTCAGTGTCCTTCACGGAGGTCACTTGTACTGTTGCATGGTATTTTCCAGCAACTCGTTGCTTACAAAGCTTTTCTACTGCTAAACGGCGAGCTGGTCTCTGAGTGTCACCGGGAAATTTTAATGGAAGCGAGCACCGAACAAGAACATGACCTGTAGCGACTTGTGTATTCCAGAACGATCGGCAGTCAAGCACTAAACTGTATCAAAAGAGTAGCTGGTGGTAATTTGGTCAATTTGGCTCCAGGGTCACTCGGCGGCAGGAGAACCCCATGAAGCACAACGGCGCCTATTACGTCTGAACCCAGTACGTATGAGAAACAGCTGTAGATGAGTACCAATATCCTTGAGTCATGTGTTCAGACTTAACATACCACCGAGGCGTGCTTCCAATAAACTGGGGCGTTTGACCTGTGCACTGAAGTGTCTTGCTATTATGACTATATCCAAGGTCTTCGTGGTTGATAAGAAAGTAGTCAGCTCCTGGTGGAAGGTCTCTCAATGAATCACATCTGCAGTTCGTTAGTGCGTAAAACAAACAGCTTTCGGTTTTTCGACCAGCACGAGCTTTTATCAAAGTAAACAGTCGGACAGCACAGAAGAGGGTGTTTAGAGACATCTGCTAGAGTAATGAATCTTCAGCTCGAGAACTAAGGAATATCCAGAATACGAGCAAGAGTAAAGTGCTGGGAGATGTGTCCAAGGGTTCTTACATTAAAGACTGCAATAAAGCAGGGAAATGGATTCTGCAATGGCGGGTGCGGTGCTGTCGATGTGAACGGCAGCGTGCAATGTATCAATTTTATAAGTGCCTGACTGAAATGCAAATAGCTGGGGTCCACAAAAGAATGACTGTCAACTGAGACACAACATGAGATAAGAAATAACAATGGAAAAAGTTGGGAGGCATCAGCATTCACATCTTTGCTTATTCGCCCTACTGTATGCGGTGAATAAGATGACCCAGCTGATGTCACCACGTGACGGCCGATGTGGCATGAAGGTGCTTTTATCTGCAAAGTTCATGGTTGTATGTGGGCCGAGCTACTGCCGGGGTGCCCAGACCTAAACAAGGGGAAGATAATAGACTTCAGTCAAAGCCATTTGCTCGAAAGACTGACCACAAGGCAGCAGGGGTTGACTTGAGACTACTCGAGTAGCCAAAATTTTAAGGAACAAGTAAACACATTTGCTCTAACCCACAACCTGTTGGACCAGGGTACTGTTTGTCAATCTGGCAGTTGAGACACTGTGGATGCTGCACGAGCATCCTCCAGTTTAGCTCAGTAGGTTAATGAGGTACGCAAACCGTCGCACTCAAAGTTGTGGAGGAGCGCCTGATGCAACTCGGAAATTGTATTAGTTCCGACCGCAATGTGGCAGATTAAGTCAACGCACGAAGCTGTAGGGTTCAGGTTGCCTTTGCTATTTTGGGACACTTACGGTGACAAAGCGACATATCCCTGACTTTCAATGGAGGTGAGTATCAGGCTACAGTGCGGGCTGTTTTGTTGTACGGCTGAGAAGTGACCACTCCAAGCAGTGGAGCGGAGACCGTTTCAGGTATTCGACAACCGTTGTCTTATAACATTAGCTGCTTTAGGCTGGTGGCGCTGAATCCACAAACAGACAATTAGAAATTAAGTGTTCGGTCAAGCAACCTGGACTACAATCGAAGAATGCGTTTACCACCGAAAGCTGCGGTGGTTGGGCCATGTATTGCAAATTCCCCATCCCCTTTTATTTTTCCCTTCACAATAAGGCTTTCAACTAAATTTCGATTGTAAGGTAGAGGAGCATAGATGCTGAATACCGATGCTATGTAGTCAATGATGATGCTGATGAACATTTTCGCGAACTCTTCTTCTGCTTAATACTGACTGAAATGTTAATTACATGACTCCTATCAGCCAAAGAGCTGCCAGAGCTTCCAGCTGTTAGTCACAATGAGTTATGTCCCTTTATTTTCTCGCATCACTGCCATGTCGCACGCCCTATGTATTCTGCTTTGCAACAGCAGATGAAATAAGCTTTGAGCATGGAGCAGTGGCTTATCTTTAAGGTGTAAGGGCTTCACTTGTGTAATTGAGTGTTCTAACGTGTGTAGTGTAGACGCCGAATCAGATAGTCTTCGGCCAGATTCCATTTGAAAGGAAGACTGATGAAGATAACTTTTGAATTATCCACTTGTTCATTGTTGTTGCTACGGCTGTTTGTCAGCCCAACCGGGAAAAACAAGTCTGCTTGTACTTGTGTTTCTCTGGACCGGAACTAACATGGCAGGCGTATCTTTAGTGTGTTTGCAATTGACCTTTGAGAGCGGGGACACCTATTTGTTACTCAGAGATTAAACCTTATCCTGTCTTGAGCTTGATGATAAGGCCATTCGCAAAGTGATGGTCCCAGCCAGTTTGCTATCATTCATTGATAGGAGAAGGAACAACCATGTTGACAAGAGGAATCAGCGCTCTTCTTGAGTCGGCCTGTCACCATATGGTAGGAGGAGTGCCAGCGATTAATCCTAGAAAAGATCTGTCCTCACTTTGAATAGCTGAGTTAGAATAAGTGACCTGTCTATACGAAAGAGTTTACAGCGGATCTACAACCATCCGTACTCGGAAAGTCGAGCTCTGCTGTATACAAAGGAGGTTAAAATATGCGACAGTGGACAAGAAAACGGTACTGGTGTCAGAGTCCTTGCAGTCCTTTTGACTCTTACATGAGGAAAGCGCAGTTACTACTGGAATAGACCGCTAGTCATTCTGGCTGCTTTTGGTCTTTACATGAGTACGGATCTGTCTGTTGTCGGATGTTTCGGCTCAAACAAGTCAAACAGTTGACTCTGTATACGACATTGAATCCTCTTCAGCCCAAAATTGCTGCTCTTTCGTGGCTTACGCAGGCCTCACAACTCTATTGTTTCTAACGACTGCTGATAGCAAGTACGTGACGTGGCTGAATGCGTTTACGTAAGCATGTGACAGCAACACGTGAGTTGAAGGTACGGCTTGCATGTTAGTATTCTGTACTGCCTTTTTTCAACTGACAACGTATTGCGTAGGACACATACCGTGAAGTGAATCCAATACTTTCGCATAGGAGTTTGAAGCTTTACATGGGTCACAATTGATTTGCCGAAATTATGGATTAAGATTTTCGGATTCTTCCGCACCCTCCGGAGATCTTCCGCACGCAGTATCGACGTCTCTGAGACACAAAGTAGGACTCGGACCACGGCATGGTATGCATAATTCATGTGGATATCTGAAAATGGCCGGACAAAAGTTTCCGAAAATTGCTGAGGGTGAAGTGCACAACGGTGCAGAAGGTGACTTTCAATGGCAATCGCTGTACATATCACATCGATTATTGGCTAGAAATAGTTAGTCATACCTCTGACATTTGTGGCACCAAAATGACAACAGTTTGGTTGAAAAGAGTAGAGAGTACAATGCTGTGGTCCAATCGGTCCTACTTTGTGCCTCGGAGACGTCGACATTTGCTCAAGAAGCATTTCCAGCCTGGAGGACCAGGAGAATGTGTTGGCCAGTATCAGGAAGTCAGAATCCCAAAAGCAATCCGAACTCTCGGAACCTAATGAGACCCTGAAAATCCACCAAAATTTCAATAGGAAAGCCGGCAAGCATCCAAACCCATCAATCATTCAATCAATTCGGCAACAGCCTGGATCGATGAAAGAAAAATTCAAATATCGTGAGATCCTTTGTAAGTGTTGCGCTCGCACGTACTGATCACTTGAGCAGGAAGAGCAGTCAGATATAAAGGTCAGACTTCACATTGTTGACCACCAGTCTCTCTACGAAAACAATAGTATTTGACAACTCTTCTTCCACCGTCATCATCCGATGCAACAAGTTTAGCGCTGATACTAGGGCTTCATTTTCATGTTTCATCAAGCGTTTTTTAAATTATTTAAGGCCCCAAAGTGAAAAGAAAAAAGATAGGACGGGGAAGGGACCTGGTGCTGGCCCACCACCAGTGTTACGAGGTGCATGATCTTCCCGATGCCTAACGGTCTTCGAAGAAAATGGTTGACACCATTGATCTCGATTGGCCGCGATTTCTTGCAACGTCTCCAGTCAAGTTCAAGATGGGTCGCCGGGACCCTCTCTTCGAAGGCGGAGCCCAATAATCTTACCCAAATTGATGATCTACTTCACCTTCTGCCAAGTCACCCTTTGTCTACCTTACAGTTTTTGTCATTCTAAGGAACATAACAACGCCCACTCGTCTCAATAGACGAGAAAATGACATATGTAGTACATGATCGATCCTACTAAGTTCACGGTGACCTATATTGAGAGATGCTGCTACTCCCATATGGTCTTTTGCGTGAGAAAACTGGGGGATGTTTTCTCATTTGATCCCGTATACGTGGCACGTTCAGAGCTTTCAATGGCCTTTACTAAGTGGTAATTACTTAACTTAGGGATCATCCTAATATAACCTTCTAAACTCATACTGGTGGAAAGTCAACATTGGTCGAAAAGGATCTCTGCTGTCAACGTCGACGTCGTTCTTGAAAGATAGCACGAAAATAATAATCTCTGAGTTTTACATCAGCCAGACGCCATTGTCGCATGAACAATCGCCAATGTCATTATGCTTTTTCTGAGGTGGAATTCCCCCCTCCCCACGCATCTGAGACAGTGGTACTGTTAAAGGAAGCCGGACAGCTGTGCAACCTAACCACACTGTTAGCGATGAAAAATCTGAAGTTCGAACTGCTGCATCTTTATACAACCCGCAACTTCAATTAAGACGGAACTGACGAAGTATGGTCCGAAAACTGTCCAAAAGAATGTGTTCCGATAAAAAGAAATCTCATATCCCAATATAAATACAGTGGCTCAAATAGAGATAAGGGAAGGCAAAGGGGTTTGGCATATATTAGCGCTGGAGGGCTGGAGGAAGGAAAGACGTCTGAGAAAGGTAAATAAAATATAAGCAAAAAAATTTAAAACCGTATACTGAAAACAACAACGTAAAAGGCAAGAGAAACACGTCAACAAAGGGAGAAGCATAGGAAAATGCAGCGCATAAATGATGACAGAAGAGGGGTATCTAACATACATGATCGAGTAGAAGGTTATAGCGCTTTCGAACTTTCAGTGAGTTGTCATAAGTGCGCATATGAAGAAACTGCAGCGAGAATGAAAGTGGAACCCGCAGCCTCCTGGTTAGTAGTTTGAACACTGAATCGTTCGGTGACGAGCGTCTCATCACCAGTTTTTGTGTTCTGGGCTGTGTGTATGATATGAGCCCCCAACTAGACTGGATATAAAGCCGCTCGCCTTTCACTCACATGATCCGCATCACCTAGTCTCTCATACGTGTTCACTAGCTCATCAAGCGTAAAATTCTCACATGGGAGTTTCACTGATCAATTGGGTGAATTCGATTATTCTTTTCAGTTACTCATACGTCCTAGTTAGTAGTATAAGACTGGGAATTCTAGTGGACAATTGGTCGTGGTCGTGTAAGTAAAACGAATCTACGCCGATTGGCCCACGTGGTGTTTGGAATTGTTTCTTCTTTGTTTGTCTCCTCGTCATTTTATTTTTCTCTGGTGTTCTGAATCTTGGTAAATGTTTTGCTTACTGCTTTTTTTACCTGTGTTATTTATTTAACCCTTTGTCATCGAAATCCCTTAAATTTCACTTGGCTCAACTTGAAGACAATGTGGCTCTCTTTTTGTTTGTTTTTGAAATTGCCGGGAGAATATCATCTCCTGACACTGGGAGTATTCAATGTTTATTTGTGCAATACAAATCTCGAGATGTGCGCCCATAGTGATTTGGATTACCAAAGTCAGTGGTGCGAATGAAACCTGAATGCACTTGTGCGAGATCCCGTTGATATACACGCTGTCGGTTAATAAAACCGTGCCTCCTATCTGTCACCGAACATCAACCTATGAAGTCAGGCTGTCCTCTTTAGTGAGTGATACCCAAATAGTTCCTCCAGTTGTCATCTGTCTATTTTACATTCTGAAGAAAGCAACTGCCCCTGTCCCATGAAAATGAAAGCGCAACAAGAGACTACGTTTTTGTTTTCTACCGTAAAAAAACGACCATTTTCAGATGTCACGTCCATGTGTCAGTTCAGAAAAGTCCCTCATTTGCCAGATTTCTTTCGAGAAGGACTCTGGTGATCGGAGAGATAAGGAAACAAGGATACTCAGTTTGAAATCCTTCCTGTTTGGTTCATTATGCTTCAAGACGACGAGGCGAAAGTCGATCCCTCTACCATTTACTGGACTTTGACTGCAGGAGGTGTAACAAATGCCTGCCATACCAAACTTTGTGTACAAGACAATTTGCGTTCAAAATTCTACAGTATATGGCAAAATTAATGCAACAGAGAAATCTGCAGACATTCAATCAGGCAGTTTAAAGGAAGATGAGATAGTCATTTATAAAAGGCAAAAGGCCGGAACCACGGGAAGTTCACACCTACCTGCTTCAAATAATCAGGTTTCACAAAAACAGCATTTTCACCCATAGTAGCCCTTTATGTTTAGTGCGAATCCTGAAATTTCATTTTAAACGTTATCATCATTAAGACGGCCACGGATTTAGATAAGCCTTTGACCTAAACGGACAAACCAAACTTCTTAAAACAGTAACTAATATAATTAAAGTTTCGGAAGAAATCCCTCTGACTTAGTCCGAAACGGGGCGTCTACCACGGGAAAACTAAACGTGTGTGCCCCACTATGCATGCACAGCTTGGGCGATTCTTTGCTGCTCCTTGCGAGAACCATCTTATCCGTTGTTTTCTGGTCACTACATCCGACGTACACCACACCATGTTGTCGAAACCATTGGTTAACTGACCACCTGCCAGCCGCACACCCTAGCTTTGTTTGGCAAGGCGCTCCCGTCCGTTTGTCCACTTGTCACCTGACCTTTCAGGTAAATGTCAGTATAGCCAAAAATTTTTAGAAATGGATAGGTTCGTCCGAATCGATTTCATTCCAATCAGGTAAATGTTGTGAATAGTTGAAATCCCGTAAGGCAAGTGACAAGGGAGTTTTCACTTCCAGGCCGCAAATGCCATCTAGTTTTGAAAGTGTCTCATTCTCAAGGATTAAACTCTTGGGCGAAACACAGAACTAGTCTTCTGTTGTCTGCTTTTGGAAAGTTCTTGCTAACTACGGTTATTGGATGCATATGTCGTAGAAAGGCCCACTTTCGGTTCACCGGCAACCCCCTCTAACTGGCCATATTACCTGTTATTTCTCCACTGACGATGTTTGATCCCTGACTTCTAAGACTACTTGAGAAAACTCATTGCGACAAGCAGTGAAAGCAGAATCAGCGCCAAGACACAAGGGATGGCGAGAGTTTTTACCACCATGTAGCTTGTTACGTATCAGAAATTTATAAAAAGCACTAGCAGGACCGGGTGCTGATATTAGTCTGGAGCACGCGTGTTTCTCAGATCATCACACATGCAAGTTGACAGACGAGGTATGGGCAAATAGATCTAACAAGTTTGGCGAGTAGACTGGGTACCTTGAGTAAATCCAACTACGAATCCCATATCAGGGGTCATTCCATTTTTTAACCATATTATTCCTCTAAATCATTTGCGCAAGCAAATTTGCTTGATCTTCCTACAAAACACAGGAACTAGATTGAGTTCGATAGAAATTGAGATCAGCAAATCCTGGTTTCATGGTAGGAACTGTATTGGCACTCCGTGCAGATAAGGTGTTTTGCCCACATGTGCTACTTCTTAACGATGTGTTGATCAATCACTGCGTCACGAAAAAGGGACAATTTTCCCGTCTCTAAGCAACCGCTAAGTATTGTACAATCGTTTCAGGATCACGCTTATTAGATGCTGGTGTCTGTTCAAAGTTGAGTGAACATGAGTTAATAAGTCGTGTGTGCTGCGGCACACACAAGTTGACCGCATTTAGGATAAAGCGTAAGTAGGTTATACGTACCATCGTTAAGAGTTGAGCAAACGACAAACAGCTAAATGGTACCTGTGTTCACGCCATCCTGTTTAAGCTGAATGATGGGCAGACACCCAATGGTTCAGCCACGGTGTATCAGAAAATCCTATTAAAACGTCCGCTGTTCAAATCAAGGCAAACCTTGTAGGAGTTATCAAGAGCTTCGCAACTGCATTCCTGGTCTTGCATTTTTATTTGAACCAACAGGCTAACCAATTACATGATTATGCTGTTTGGTTTTAATAGTCTATCCTTTGCCGTTGGTATTTGTCAAGGCACTTTTTCCAGTAATTTTGCTCTAGGTGACAGTGTGTGAATTCCACAGAAATTTTCTCGTTGTTAGATGAGTGGACATAAGTGGATGACTAATTCCTGGCAATAACAATATCATCCCAATAAGACTTCCGAACAGCGCAGTTCCAGGCAAAAACTAGGAATGTGGAGAAGTGGAAGATTGAAGATGGAGCTTTGATAATAAGTGCAAAAGAAACAACAGTTCATGAACAATACTGTGTGGGGTTTATCACCTTTGTTTCGATACTAAAAGAGGATGTATCGATTTCTGACAAAATTACAAAGTATCCTTAGAAGTGGCTGACTTGACCATGTAGGAATAGCATTTGCTACAGTACATGGCAAGTAGAATTTAACACGCTGATTTGGGGGAGGAGTATTTTGCTAAACCGTCAAGGGATACACCCCATGCGCCAGCCCGCAAGCTTGTCGTCTTCCAGTAAATGTGCATAGAAAAATCGTATTGCACTCGCTGATATTAATTACATCATCTTCAAAATTCGCGACTGTTACACATTCCTAATGGTACTAAAATACGAGCGTATGCCTACTCGACGAGTCTAGCTAAACGAAGGAGTACACAGGAAGAAATAAATGCTTATCGTAAATGATTGGCATATCTAGAGGGTTTTTTATCAACAATATGGACAAATAGTAGATAAAGATTGAGCAACGGTGGACGGACACACAAAGATAACGGCAACATGTAATGATAGGAACGCAAGTGCTGGACAAGAACTAGGACTTCCGCTGTGTGAGAACTTGTAGATGGAGCACTATTTTTTGAAACAACGACATATTTCTGCTTCCAAAACATTCAGCAACGCTACTGATGAATCACAGTGGGGAAACCCCTGTTTTAGCCACTACTAATCAAAGACACCTGACGAAAATCGGAAAATCTCAAGTGACTGATGTAACCAGCTGAATTTTGCCACCTCTTTTAGCGGTTCCCTGGCCCGAAGTTCAACTGCGCAAGCAAATTTTGGCCCCAAGGGAAAAACCCACTACGCGGGATCAAAACGGTATGAGCTCATGTTAGGAAGCAACCGACGTGAAACGGAATCAATCTTGTTGAACGTACTTTTACCGTGTAATAACAAATTTGGTTTTCTCAGTGAATCGCCTTTGGTTTACCCCTCTTCTATCAGTCTTACTTTGTACGTTAAAACCACCTACCATGTCTTGTCCTAATGCACTCCTGAAGCACTCTTTCTTCACATCATTATACGGCCAGTAAAGTTAGTCAGTGTGCTCTTTCTGGCCTCCTGTTTTTTGTTCTTCACAGGAATAGTTGAACGGAAATCAACCTATATGCTAGAGCTGTCTGTCAGACTGGTGAAGGAGTGATATTTTAGCAAGAGAGGACAGTGCGGTCAAGAAGCTTTACGACATATCCCCTCAGTACCATTAGTGGAAGATAATGAGTACGAGGATAGGCCACATAATTTTTTACCTTCTGCTTGGATATAGACTGTTCATTAATTTTAGCCGTATAACCGACTGAGTGGCTTTCCTCGTTTATCTCTACCCACGCTAGAGTGCAAGTTAATCCTAAACACACAACACGCAGCATCTGAAACTTCCCATTCTATAAGCCACAGTGCAAAACCCCATTTTAGTGCTAGACTGTACCACGGCTGAGTGAATAGAAAGGGCCGTGTTTTCTTAAATCTGCATTTAGTTTCCGCTGACATTTGCCTGTTCGCCCAAAATATTGCACCACAGTAAATAACTTAGGACAGCACGTCGTTCATGAGCGGCAGACCAATCCAGAATCAGTGGATGAATGACTTAATTATTGTTCTATAATTTATCCCGTCATCCGTTCAAAAAGTATTTTACTTTTAACCAGAATGTTTGGTAATGGATATAGTGTAGCGGTACAACAATTCACAACAAACAAACTTCACTTGTAGGATACTAATGTGTCGCTAAACAGGGACCATACATCCGGTAAGGTGCAGAACAGGATTGAGTCGTGGGTGTTTCACACAATTAAAATGGACCCAATGATGTTTTTGACGGGTAATTTATGTTTTGTAACCGGGACACACATTTGGTGATAAGAAAGCTGGTCAGTGGTTTCAGTACCGATACTTATACGTGGAGTATTATTTGACCAAGTTCCTCCGGTAGGAGAGCTATCCTTTTCTAGGTAAGGATGGTACCAATTTTAAAGAGTACAAATTGCATGAAAATCAATCGAACAGTGTCAGCCGAACAATTAGGTGCCTTGCAAAGCAAGAGTATCATCTTGTCTGGCCTAAAAAAGGTTTGGCAACGAGCGTTTCCATAGCTATTATGGCCCATTTAGTCAAACCCAACACCAATTAAATGCAAACATCACATTCAAAGTCATCTTCGAGGTTTCATAGTTGATTGCCACCAGGATACGAAGCATTTTTCTCTTCGTCCAAAGGAGTTTCGTGCATATAATACACTTGGTAAGGCGCCACATTTGTTGTACAGGTATTTCCACAGATTGAAAATGCTGCTTGTGAGTTTGCTAAAAAAACTCTGCCTCAAGCGGTAATGGTAGATGAGCTTTGTAGACGAATTCCATAGTTAGACGAAAGGTTAGAAGGAAAACTCGTTGCAGTAAACACTACCTTGGGTTAAGTTGGTGCCAATGTGCGAGTTCATTTGGAGCAACCTGTAATTTGGCTGAAACGTCCACCTAGTTGAGGTTGGCCTCGTGCGCAACCCGCAGGTATTATTGTTCCAATCTCTCTGAATGGGGGAGGATTCGGACACCCTCAAAGTAAATACTGGGTAGCATACTGGGTAGCATACTCTCTTGTAAGCAGTCACTATGGAAAAGAAGTGGAAATCACTAATACGTAGGTTACTTATTGTTGATTCCAGTTGTTGAATCCAATGGTTTTTGAACGGATGTACGCCTTACTGTACGACCTGAATCTACATGAAGCAGCAATGAGCTTCAAAAAAACAAAGGAGTTGTTCCGATTCTGGAGACGTCCATTAATCGAAGTGACTAACGCCCACATGAAATTTAAATTAGCCTCAATTTACATTCTACGGCAAATACGGTAAACCCGTCTACGCCCAACATCCATCAATAAAATCTAATCTTATCAGCCATGACGGGACTGTTAGAAATTATGTTTTAACAAATGAGCGTAGGCCTGTCCATTGAGCTGGATAGACTAAGCAACATTGTCCTCATATTACCACCTTGATTAACGACAAGAACTTTCGTTCCTAACTCACAAACACAGCAACAGTGGTCCTTTTTACTTCCACCAGAAAGCCTAATTTAAATTTTCGATTAATTAGAACCAGCTTTACCTTTCGTTAGAGAAGGAAGGCAAGTGTACTGGCGACGTGTCCGGAAAAATTTGTAAACCAGGTAGTTGATCCACCATGCATACCATTTCTGTAGACCCCGGGGAAAGTGTTTGTTCTGGAGAGTTGCTCTCAGCAGCGTGACCAGTGTCTTACGATGAAACGCTAGCCATGATAGACGTTTACGTACGACCAATACGGCAAATCTGTAGATAAGTTTTTCCAGCACAGCATCAGTTAGAGTGAATATTTTTGCCGATAAAATCACACAAAGATGAGAGTACAGCATAAACAGAGGTATAAACCATCTGTCTAGAAATCTTAAAAGCGTCACAAGCGGTAGAAAGAAACATATTGCTAAGGCATGCAATATCTTGTGCCTCACTGAATCTGAACAATGGGGGGCAGTATGAGATCAAACGTGTCTGTATGTATGTTCAAACGTAAATCCCTACAAGGTACTTCAGCCTCGTATCTAGAAGAACAGTCAACGCAAAGTATCCTGCACACTTTATGAAATCAGGTGGATAGAAAATCAACAGCTAGGCTGTGTCCGTCCAAACATTACGATGGCTTTTTCGAGTGGTGTTTCATACGTCCGCTCACTTCAAACTAAACCATACCCAGATGTTCCGACAGTGAACTTGTGAAACAACGAGCCTTTCAACATACCTGGACAACTAAGAGTGGCAACGTTTCCTGCCTGCTAACCAGATTAAAAGAGAAGCGATAAAAGTGAAAAAAGTAGCCTCTGACATGAACGCAGATTTCAGCAAAATTACTGAAAGTTTTTTCCACTTTCGTCCCTGGTAATTCGCCTAGTAATTTTGACACTTTCTCTAAACTTTACTTTTTAAATAAAGTATTGGTCGACCTCACTGCCTTGCTGATATGTACCACAGATTAGCTTTTTGTATTTACTGTTAGTGCAGTAAAATTTCTCATCTTACTATAATTGTCCTTTTTGAGATAAAAATATTACACCTCTGTGTAGGTGACAGTATCTTTGAAAGTTTCTGTGTGAAAGCAGCTAGGATATTGCAACGAAAACTCTCGTTGCTGGTCTGTTCACCGAGCTTGGCAGTTTGGTTGCTCAGCGAACAGACCGATAATCAGGTAGCGCACCCGGTATACATATATTTCGCAACATTTCCGACGAAAACTCTGTCTTGTCCAGCCGTCTGCCCTTAAATGACTTCCTCTGTAGTACGACAATATGGTCAGCAAAGGTGGACTATTCTTCTCACTATTAGGGAAACACCTTTTTAGTAAGACCGAGAAGATCGTGGACAAGAGTACAGTATAACTGTCGTTTTAGACTGCTGGTTGCCTGACATACTGGGTAAAGGTAGTATTTCTCGCCCTTCTTTTATATTTTGTTGCAACTTGGAGTCATCGTTGTTATTTAACCTGGGTTCACGATGATCAGTTGGGAATGTGATTTGTATGAGGGTGCTTTAAGATGAATCAGTTATGATAGCTAATGATCACCTGTGGCTGTAGTCGGCTGTGTGACAAGAACAAAACGTCACGTTTTTATGACAGCCAGGCTGTATCTATCAATGTTTAAAGTGTGAAAAGTTTAGAGTTTAACGTGACCTCAGTGTGTCTCAGTGGTTATTAGAATATAGCTAGCAATCTTGAACCTAGGTAGATATATGAGAAGGACTATTTTTGCCTCCTCCGGTGGAACGACCTGTCTTTAGTAGTAGCTACTTTAATTCACGTTAAATGTACGAAAAGTGTGTGGATTCTAGCTAACTACTTTGGGGTCTAAATATCCATCCATCTTTGGTTGCGTTCCTCCTCCAGTTTAGCTATCGTTCACGTCGCGTCGAATTTTCCATACCATCTGTAGTTTTGGTTACCGGTCCGAAGTACACTTCATGCGTTATTTTGCGGAGTAATGCTTGTTTACATCAATGTAATCACGAAACATTAACACCAGAATGATCACATATTAATGTTCAATTACCCAAAACGCTGCTTGATATAAGCCATATCATTGTCTAAAGTGGGTGTTTACTGGTGTCAGAAACCCCCAAATGTTTACTCACTCTAACGTAACCAGTGAAAACCTTTCACTACTCTGGTCTGATAGCCTTTCGCCTGTTATGGAGATCGGATATCACTTTCCTAACGTGGCATTTTGCGAAGGAAGCTTCACTAACAATTCCAGATACAGCAAGTGGTAACAGGCGAACCATTCAACTGAAGTTTCACTCAAATGAAAGAAGTGCTTCTCTGTATTCAGAATTCACCGCCGTTCGCACCCAATTTCTGGAAAATCATTGATTAGCTGATAACTAGCTTACCACAATCAACAACCACGTTATGAACGATGGTTACAGCAAGGGATCAAAAAAGCTTTAGGAAGAGGACGTCCAGCATGACAGAGTTTATGCAATGTTAGGCTCTATGCCAATAGTGTGGCTGAGTGTATATATACGTTCGGATCAAAGGCTTTTTAATCTAACAATCTTTTGAACTATTTGACATCCACTGTCCACTGATCCGTGCCGAATAACTCCACGTTATATAGATGTCAATTAGCCCGCATTAACTAATTTCCCTGAGAGTTAAAACGCCTCCCAGTAAACAAAATCGTGGATTGTTCCGAAATTTGGAAACCCGTAGATGTCGATTCGCTGGCCTATTTTGAGGAAACACTGTTTTAAAAAGTCATCAAATGCACTGATTTTTTTGTTGTCTCACCTAGCCTATTTAGTGCGTGGCTTTTTCGAAACTCTTCACACTCTTGCGCAACTTTAGTTTGCCACTTGTCTACTTATCTGTAGGTCATAGTTTGTGCAATTCAATAACGTGCTGTTTCTGTTACCTCAGTTTTAACAGTATTCAGAAAACGGCAGCAAATGGATAATGGCTACTACAACCTATTAAGAGCAAATACAGTGAGTGCTGCAGTAATATTTTGTTTGGCTTATTTGGCCTTAGCATGTATGATTAATAAATTTATTGGTGCGCGCTAGGATTGTGATTTTGGAGCTCAGGTAGTGGACCAGTTTGTCAATCCGGTTTTATTATACTTCTGACCAGAAGAGAGACCGGGGGAGTTAGGTTCACTCTTCCAGACTGCAGCAGGTTCACTTGCTAATATTTCCAAACAAACCTATAAAACCAAAGTAAAACGCCATTGTTAAAAATAACTGCGGTAGGCAGCATTTGGCACCACTTTGGTAAGTCAGTTTGTTCAAAGGGTACAAGAATCACTGTTATCCACCTTGTTTTCTCCTTGACTTCCAAGTCACGAGTGAATTCATAGTTACATATATAAATTTAGATAGGTAGATGAAATGATAATTGTGACAGCATGTTGCCCGGACAAAAGCACACAACTGGGATGAATCACATTCACCGGCATCTTGCTCACCGAAAAAGTAGTATGCCAAACGATCGTTTACTGTTCACCATGCTGAGAAACTTCACAACTAGGTTGCCACATGATGAGTTAATGAACTATCAGATGATTCAGTTACTTCAGTAGGAGAAAAAGGGCAACCCTGGAGGTGGCACGTCGTTTTGTCCATGCTTATTGTAACGGAACTTCTCATTTTGAGTTGATGTGTAATCTCTGGTTCGATGAATGAGCACATGGGAGGTCGCTTTGGAGTTAACCTAAACTACTGACACCTACCTTCTGTCATCATTAGTGACTAAAATTGCAACCTCTTTTTCAGCAATAAATTAGAATCACCCAGATAGAAAATGGCTTGGTTTGGTTTTCGTTATATGTCCCGATCATTATGGCACTCAAAATCAATGTCAGTACTAAACACTGATAACAAATTGTTTTACATCCTTGAGAATGGAGTGACGTATCGAAAGATAGAGAAAGAAAATAAAACAAAAGGAAGGAGGAGGAGTACATCAAATCCGTCAAGCCCACACAACAAACAGCTGATCACGTCTGAGTACCATGGTCCGAGTACCATGGTAATGCCAAGTGGACCCGCTAAGTATACACAACATCATCCGCGTATCTTACCCGACAAGCAACGATTAAAATGTATAGCAGACGGGTTCATCACTTGGATTACTTGTGTTTCGTATTCTTCTAGGTTTACAGCTGCACTCGGGAGGATCCTACATTAGTCAATTTGTGTGACTCTGATTTCAGTGTGGGTAGACGTCATAACATGTCTCCATTCGAATGGTCTACCAATTAGAGCTTGGAATAAAAAATGGCACATCATTTGAACATGTGCAATGTACGTACTAAACACCTTATCCTAATAAGCGCTATCCGCAACTCTGACAATTCTGATTTTACACCATACGCTTACTTACGGTCGTACATAGAGTTAACATCAGTTACGAGGATTTTTAAGTTCTTTGACGGGATCGTGTTTTACAATCGTGAAGTAGGCCTACTCCTGCCCATCCTGTGGATATACGGTCATTTACTCAAGTAAACCTCGCTTCTTATGTCATAAATGATGCAAGTTGCTGAATATTGACCGCCCTGTCATCATATGCTCATGGGCTTTCCCTGACATTTTGCATCCGTGTTTAAACTACACTCCATGATAATAAAAGAGTGGGGCATCAGAAAATTCGAGCCATTCACATGATAATTTTGAAAAGTCACATCCTTGTCTAAACTAAAGACCACTTTTGATGTTCTTTTTACTGTGATTTTTTAATGTGTACACGGAGTCGGCAAATTACAGTCGTTGTTTTGTATGCTTATTGCTCTACCTTCTCTGTCGAGATCTGGTAAAAAATATATTGGGGCATCCTGGTCACCTTATATGGACGTCTCATTTCTGACAGTATGATGGACATTTCGGTGAACTAAGTAATTGAACGAAGTAGTCCACACAATACCGACCGACCATTTTTTATCAAGGTATTATTCAGGTGGAAGACTCCTGCTCTATTTTGCGGAACTCCATGAATGTGTCGCCCTCATGGAAAGTGGGGTAGTGGAAGGACTTTCTGGGGTGTTTCTACCGGTTTCGAGGAAACTTTCGCAGTTCAGTCTAAACTTCATCACAACAAAGTGTTGGCAGCCAGAGGAAATTTCGTAATGGCCAGTTGACATTTCGTGCTGTAAGTGAAATGAAACTGTGCAGAAAGGCCGAGAAGCACCTTGCAACTGCTTCATTCTTATTGGGTATCATGAGTAGTGCGCATCTCTCCTGGGGGATTCGGACCACAATATGTGGATTCCTTGACTTACGCACAAGTGGAGCTATATCTTGCCTAGATGGGAGTTTGCCACGCTGCGGATCGGGCCGTCCAGGGCGAACTGTTAGGTGTTCATCTACTAGCCACGTTCGAAACTCCTTACAGTTTCGTCAAATGCACTCTTCATGACTGCCCATAACGATGAAGTACGGCTGTACAGTGCTTCTCAAATTTTTAACATAGATGCGCTTTACTTACAGGACAAAAACTCTATCGAAGAAGCAATTGTATAAATGTAAGGCCACCTTCTTTGTGTACTCATCTGATTTCTTTTTTCAAGCATCGCGTTGATTATACGATGAGGTATTTCTCAAAACAAAGACTCTTACTTCAAGCACACATGACCAAGATAAATCATCCTTTCTATGTAATCCACTAGGCACCACTGAATCAACCATGAATCTTTAGCCGCTGAGTTTCACTCGTACAACACAAAAAAGTCGATGTGGCGAAATACACCCATTCACGGACTAAGCTGATGTGAAGTGGAAACTTAACCAAATCCCAACTGGAACTCTCGTGTATGACATTTCAAACTAGATGCGCTGTAAATAGTCTGCCTGATGTTTCATTTGGGACGATATTCAAGCTAATGCGGTGTATTTTCTCTAGGGAACACCCTACTTATATGGCTGCTGGTTACGCTTCGTCAATCAAGGATATTCTTCTCGTGGCCGATCAAGTAGGCACAATCAAGAGTTTCTGTTCTACTCGAACATAAACTTATACACAGTTGTTAGTCAAGTCAAAATTGACCTGAGACAGCTCAGCGTTACCACTCATATTCTTTACGAAGATATCACGTGCTATCTTGATTATCGCACCAACTGAAACGTGATGCGGTCCTTGTGCAGCGTACTCGGTTGAAGAATAGCGTAAGCGAGAGATCTGCTCGGATTCAGCTGATTCCTCCGTTACAACTTAATTGGATATTTCGCCAGTTGCGTATGACATAACATAAGGGTAGCTGAATAGACACTTGTGGACTGCACCAACCTGGTGTGCCCGATTAAGGACGAAGCCGGTCATGGATTGTGGAAGCATTTTTAGGAACCTTTTGACTAGTTGGTTCCGCCAGGGAAAAGCTGGTATGATTTTTGAACCTACGCTGGCTTAAAACCAGCTCAGCTATGCTCTCAACTTTTACAATGACGTCATCCGCATATAACGGGTGATCCTTTTGCTTCCTTGCCACCCCTTGCCCAGTTCACCCGTAAAATTTAGCAGGTAACTTGGGCTGTAGTGACTACTGGTTGTCATATGAATTCATGATCCATTTAGTCTGCTGGAAACCATGGCAACCAAGTGTTGTTTGCTGCTCTCTTCGTGCTGACGACTGGGACGGGCGTATTGGTGGGCACAGTGCAGCTTCTCTTGTGAACAGTGTGTGTATACTCAATTGTGCTGACCACTCAACCGTCACCCACCAGCCTATAGGAGATCACCTTTTCCAATACGCACTGTGGATACTACTCTGTTTTGCTTATACAATATGCGTCGTCTCAATATTTTCACACTTCCATACACAGAGCGTTTGGTGCTTTTCTCTCTGTTAACTCGTGGAATGGGAGTTCAACAGCACAGAAATAAGCCAAGCAATCCAGAATCGCAGCAACATAAACAAAACGGGTATTTTTCAATACGTTTTGTCTTATCGGGACCAGTAAGCTGGTAGCTGGAGATTTGTCCTTCGGCTTATTGTATGGTAAATTAAAGTCATTCAGAAGTGCTTGAATTCGTTTACGTACTTGCGCTTTCAGTCCTCGGTCAATTTTATTAATGTATTACTGTATCCGAGCTGGTTAACGAAGTGAATTGTTAATAAAACTGACCTTGATGTTTCGACAGACAGCAGCGGCATAGCCCCGTGTACGCCCTGCTAGCCTCTTCGTGACCCAAAACTCACCACCACTTTTGCTCATTCAATAATACTTCAACCACGATACGTAGATTATGCTTTTGTAACGCAGCGGCGGCCTGTTAGCCAGATGTTCTCCAATCTCACATCACCTGACAACTCCATTCAAATCACATTTAACCACAAAACTGACAACAGCATAGTAGCTTTTCTTGATTGCATAGTCTCTTCGTATGACAGTAAATTTCAAACAACCATCGGTCAAATCTTTATTTGAAATTCATTCCTGTGCACCCGTAGGGTAGTATTTGATTAGCGATTTGTGGACTGATCTACATGAGCATTGTACTGATCCGTTATCAAAAAATATTAAATCAGCTCCGAAAGCAGTGTTTGTCCTACAAATTTTATGCATCGTAACATGCGACCAAAAAGCCAACACAAAGTGATCAGGTAATTAGCTGGTCCCCATAGACAACAATGCGATTTCTCACTGGCAGTAGTTCACGAAGTATTTGATCCTCATTTCAGGACTTCAGTATCTGCACCACTGCATGGATGAACGGCAACAATCAGCTTATCCGAAAGAACCAGCCAGACCTGTGGTTGAGACCCCCATAACTACAAGATCCGCTGTGAAACTGTATATACACAATGCACACTGGTCTACCACCAAAGGTCAGAGTCAGTGAACATATACGGCACCCTAAGTTGCTTCGAGAAAGTCGCATGCTTCAAGCAAACTTGATCAGAACTCATCGGCTGAACCCTGTGGACAATCCGAGGAGCTGCAGGTCGACTGTGACAAAATTAATCCGTGCGCACTAACTGATTTTGCGCCGAACCTATAGCTGCCACCATGGCCTTCGCGGCGTGCCTGGTCAGGCTAGCCAAGTCCGTCAAACGACAAAATAACCTGAAACGAAGGAAACGACGCCCGTCTATCAATGAACACATCCAAAATCCACACAACTCAACTCCCACTGCACACATAAGCCAGTTTTGCTGCCTTTCGGTACTATACAGTTCGTAGTAATTACTTAAAACGATCAGTTTTGGTAGACGAAACATGAAACTTCTGGTATAAGTAACGTGGTACACCTGCTGAAATCCCACCAACAGCTGGCTACCAGGTTCATCCTGTTCCGGGTTAATCACGTGGTCTTAGTTCCATGAATCTGGGAAAATCAATCCACAACACCAACATCATTTTGTCTAGGAGTTCGCTTTCAAACCCATATCCATGAAGAAATTGCTGGAATTGGAGACTCACTTTTAGTTACTACCATACTGACACTTCTTCCACACAGTATTTGTTTATCGAATCTACAGTTCCGGCAAGTTTATCATGCATATAATCTGAATTTTATCCTCTCCGCCAAACTGCTGTTAATGTTGGGGGTTACATTTCTCAGCGTCCGGGGAATGTGATGACCTGATGGATTTCCGAAGAAGACGGAATCGACAGTGTCCTGTCTGCGGACTTTGAACGCTCGTTCAATACTGCTTACATCACAGGAAAAAACTTTGAAAAGTACCTTCTCAACGGAACCTCAAGGTGGCCTGTTTGCCACACACACTGCACAGAATTCCAATATGCTACTGACTATAGCAGACTGCATCGTCTCTAGTCCCAGGTATGTCGTCAAGCATATAAGCTTTAGGCGTGTGACTACTTATTCAATGTATTGGCCGTGCAGTCTTCAGTGTTCTCTACAACCATGGGTTTTATTTTGACTATTATAGTGGCAAAGGTGATGTTTTGCGAGGGACAGGGTGTTCTTCTGCCAGGATAGCAAGCCCGTTGTACGGAACTACGTAACTACAGTCGATACATGGACAGAACAATTAGTGGTATATTATGATCCACTCAGCTGTATGATCACCCAGGTTGAGGTGACAACGGGCCAATTTAAGATGTTAAACCTCTCTTCTGGGATTCGTCTTGGCTGTCATGATTTATAGACTTTTTTAAAAGCCATTCTTCTTTGAGGAGGTGACCAGCGGTAATCGCATCCCCTTTTTTGTGGTCATGTATGCCAGGTATCACAGGCTTCCCAGATATCCGGATATGTCATCCATCTATGAGGTTGACGATTGCAGAACAACCAGTTAATGTTTTCCCAAGCGCACAGTCTACAGAATACAACATACATTTTATGGTTTTGTTGGAAGTTTCTGCGCGGGACACACGCGTACTGTAGTTAACAACAATCCCAGATGAAAGTAGAAATAAACTAAGTTTCATAGAAACCAACCATTTCCACTGAATTACCTGGGCAGAATATAGTGCATATTCCCCAATATTTTGGGCTAACGTGAAAAACGTTCTACAGACGGTTTTGATGGCATCCTTAGACAAGTTGAAACAATGTGTTGTTTTACAAAATAGTTGCTACATAGAACTCCATTTTAACTGTTTGAATGTGATTCCACTTATTGTTCAACCGTTCGGTGTTTTGTTATTCCCACAGGAATAAACAATCCCGTGGGTGAAAAAGCGTACAGCGCTGTGTCAAGAGTGCTCTTAAATAGCTTAATTACACACTTATACAAATAAAGTAGAAAATAAATTGCAGAAACGCTGTTGAACTTGAAATTTTGTTTTTTTGTTTGTTTTCAGTGTGTTTGATTGGCACTTGATCAGAACCACGCATCATGTCAGCTACATATTTTCTCCTTCAATGTCCATCTACTGCTCCTTCGATTAGAGATCGATCATTTTTCAGTCGAAACTTTCAATCAAACATATTTGTGTGAACTCGAAACATTATCAGCCAACGTTTAGACCAGATCAATATTTGACATTAGTTTTTGGAATTCTCTGAGGAGTGCCTCACTGTCAGGATTTACAAGCAACAATTTTGGTTTGATGTCCAGAATTTACACTTTGAAAATTGCCAAATTCTACAATTCAGATCCATCTATATAGATAAATGCCTTTGTTATAATACACAGCTTTAGAAACTAAAACAATATTGGATTTCAGCCGAACAAAAGAAAATAGTTCCAGTTATGCCACCCTATTCACCGCAACTACACATTGTCCACTCAGCGGTCCTCGAACCGTGAGCGACAAACTCGCACTTTCGCGTTTCGTTAAAGTTCCTTTTGAGTGCACAGTTTTGAGACATATAGCCAAATTCCGATATCCCCTGCAACCGTTACTAGTCTGAAGTGCAGCATTCCTACTCGTCTGGGGAGCACTTCGTATATGTAAAAGCATGCTATTTGCCTACGACTTGATGAGTCTCGGCTAGATATGGTGCGCTTAAGCTAGGTTTTCTCAGTCAGTGGCACTGAAATGTGCTCGCGTACACTCTTTAAAGCATATCTTGTCACGCTACCAGGATAGGTTGTTCAGTAAGAGCATGTCAGTGGGTGCACACAGAAGCTGATTAAAGGTTTGTAGGTTATCTTTCAACTGGTACTTGATAGGGAAACCGGGACTAAAATTTATGTACAGAAAAGAAACCATACACATTATATCAATAGAAAGCTTTGTGCATTATTGTAATCAGTTCAGCAGGAAAGGATAACGCAGGCATGATGTTTTCAGTTGAGTACCAGTTAGCTCCCAGCTTCGCAAGCGGCGAAGTTTTTTAGTACTTCCACAAGTCCGTTCCGTAAGTTCTAGCAAAATGATTTCCTGCTGCATGAAGTTGGAATGAACATACTTCATTACCGTTTCAGTCTAACCTCCAAGGAAATTCCATTTCTGTTGCACTAAAACGAAGCTAGTAAAGTGAAGACTCCGGCTTCTCCAAGTCTGTTATTTGTGAACTTTGCCTTTTACAGTCCTGTCAGCCTTTTTGGTCAGAAAAAAGCCCACAGAGACCTTCGTCAGATTAAATGTTGCCTTTCATTAGTTAGATTTATAGCTCAGTTTTCAATTATTCGACCACCACGCATTACACCACACTTACACTCGACCCACTTCCTGGTGTTCAGCCGCACGATTTGATATTTTTCAGCGTTTTATACGTTGTTTTCTTTCATCAGTAAGGCTGAAATTATATTTTGGTAATGAATAAAGTCAATTTAACTTTTTGATGCTAGAATCTAGTCCAATGAACGATTTTCCCGTCTCCTCTCGCATACACTTCAACTTACATGTTTGTCTGTTCCAGTACACGGAAATTAGTACACGGAATTTATTGTGCTCCAGTAAGTCTCATTCTTGTTTGGGTTGAGCATAGTGTTCAAAGCTCTACTGGGACGAAACAGTTTTTCATGAATTTAATGAGACTGTTTGTTAATGACTGTCGCCAAACGTACCCACTAGCTATATTGGTGATCAATTCTTAGGTAATGCTCAATGAACTCCAAAATCAAAGTATTGTCAAGCCAGTAAAAGAACCAACACAATTTACAAGCCTCACTTGCTTTTTTCGTATGCCGTGCGTAATTTCTGAATGTTTGCTTAAGGTGTAGTTCATTCACGTATTTATTGCGTGCTGAAAAAAATTCCAGCGGACTTGACATTAAGCTTCGTCGGTTCCATTTTGCGTTTTGTGAAGAAGCAAATTGAGCGTGGTAACATGAGAAAAACTGTGACTAAGTCGAAACTGTCGTTGGGCATCGAGTACACCCCAACCAAACTGGTGCTGCAGCGCTACGCTCCAAAACCTTACAAGCTCTGTCCCATCTCGATAGAAAACCTAAAAACGCCACACTGCAAGCATCCTGCATTAATAGTTTCCCCATTCACCAGGTTGGTCTCTAGTGTCCCAAATTTTAGCGAATTATTGGCATCCTGCCTTCAGTCGCACGTGAAATTTTTAATGAGCCGCATACAATCATTCAAAGGGTTTATAAGCAGCCACCGTGCGCTTCTTTTACTCAACTTATTTTTCTGCTAAGAATGAGTACATTGTACATTAAAGTGTTTTACGTAGCACTCAAACTGATTTGCTAACTTGAAAACTGAATATTCTCAAAATCGTAAACGTGTGGACTTGATGCTAGCAAGTAGCCAATTGCAGATGAAAACACCGCCAATTTATTTGCAACCAATCGTGTGTGCCTGTTCTGAATGAACAAGTTGACAATATTTCAGCCTAACTTCAAGGGCAGAGTTAGAATTAGTTTGTTCTTTTCAGGGGATTTATGTTATAATTATTCGTACACAACTTGTTAGTGAACAATGGAAATTCTCACAAAGCATGATGCCCGACTCAAGTGTCGATGGATACTGTCATATTTTGGTAAGTTGATATTGTCATAAATCCCCGTTCTGAGGCCTTTTCGTGGTGCCCAACAATAGCAACGGCTCCTATCATCACAAACAAGGGAATCAGAAATAAGACGACCCTAGAAAACTTTCCTCTGACACTATCATCTTTGTGGACAGGATGATGTGGGCAAAGAATTTCATCACATCCTTGGATTTCAGTGAGGGGCGCTTCCGAGGAAGATTAGTACGTCTGTGTGTGATTGCACCGTGGATCCGTTAATCAGGATATTGAAAAGCTCGCTATCAGGAAATAGTTTGACAAATGTCTGAATATACACTAGTTCTCAGATCGTCTGACTAAGCCAGAAGTTTGCAAACGAAGACTATTATCTGATAAACAAGCCGTTCGGTCCCGTATTTTTTCCTATGGATAGCAAATTCTCATTGAAGTTTGCTTCATTCTTGGCGTGGATTATTACTGGGCTCAGAGCATAATTTTGTCAGCAATGAACACAGCTTACTGAATTAGGGTACAAAGTATGACGTCAATTTTGAAACCACCATTGGAGAGCTCAGGGCCTAAATCCGCTAAACTCCCTGCGGTCAACATTTATCTGGTGATGTGAATCAGTTAACCACCGTGCGCAACGGCGTGCAACTGTAGTCCGTTCGGCTGGACCTGCTGCCTAGTGGTGTATATAAAAGAGATGGGACTCATATAATCTTGTAAACCACACTTGATATCATCGTCGTGTTGGAAAATGAAAGAAATGTTTGAATGAGTGCTGACGCTTATTAAAGTTATCGTACTTTTAGGGGGCTAATCTTTTCGCAAAAATAACACTTGTGTGGCGTTCCCTAGATGTCAGTAGTTTGTCTTCAAGAGTTAACGCCTCTGCTGTATCTAAAAAATGTAATTAAGTTATTTCTTTTATATGTGCACCTTCTCTGTCCAATTTATACATTAATTTCTATGGATTTTTACATCCCCCAAAAACAAACTCCTCAAGCTTAGAGACATAATGGCCTCCTGTTTAACTGAATTGCACTAAACTCTACTTTCACGGATGACTCTTGTACTTCGTTATGTGATATATCATTTCGACAATGAGTTTCTTTCAAATATCGTCTTTTTAATCAGCATTCCGAACACACCAACCTTTGTCAAGCTGTTGGCAGAAAGTCTCAGCATACACGAATTTTACGCTAGTTTGCATCTTGCTGATCACTCCTCACACAAGAGGCCACAACTACCGGTGAGAAGGATAAGAGAAGGCACTCAGAATCAAAGGAACGCCTGTAGGAAATGGAAGAAAACTTAGACGAGTTGTGGCAAGCTGTAAAGTAGGTAGTCATTGACAGTAAACTGTGAAGGCTTTTGGCCATCTGGTAATTGATCTGTTCACCGAGCTTGTCAGTTGCTTTGAAAATGTTTCGTCATCATGCCAGGGGACATGGTAATCACCGGTCAATTTCGTCAACCGCTCATTACTCATACCTCCTCGCATGATAACGAAACGTTTGCGAGTGAATAGCCAAGTTCGGCGATCAGATCAGCTGCCATCCGATTAAGAGCCAATAAACCAACCCAAGGTACGAATGTCTGAATGAGTGTTTGAATGTTTGCACTGAGGGACGAGGTTCCCAAGACTCCCTACTATAGGCACTGCAGGAAATGTCCTCTAAACGATAACAGTGACATTCTTGCTGCCACTTTACTTACAGGTTTTCCATTTGAGCGCTCGGGAGTGAAAGCACCTGAGGATGACTGTAGTAGGATAGCGACAAGTTTCTTTCCCTTCAGTTTGCCCTTTCTGCATTAAAGCCTTAAATATAATTATATTACATTTTGGTGGTACAGCTGTGAAGCATTAGTGTTGCTGTCTTTGATGATATAGAAGTGTGTTCTGTTTATACATACACTCATTTGTCGCAATTTTGCGTACGTTTATGAATAAACAGAAACCCATCAAATGCATTTTTAGACAGCGCCAAGGCGCCAAATTTTATGCACTGCAGTATACAAATGCTGGATTGACTGTGCTTTAATTAACACTAGGGATAATTGGTAGCCCATCAGAAGAACGGCACCGAGACAGGAGGAGTAGTGTTAAAAACAAAACAATGTACACGCGAATTCTAAAAATTCAAACACAGGCACGCCGGAATTACGAAACTGCTAACCCCGCTGTTTTAGCTACGAGCTTCTACAAACCGGTGATGACAACCGATTTTCCCATAGAAAATATAGTGTTGCTAAATGTGTTCCCAATTCAAATCGTTCTTTTCGAATTAAAACCGAGTAAACTGGTATCTGATGCGCGGAGCTTGTTGCAATTTCAGACATTGCTGGTTTGAAAACATAGCCCACATTAAGCATTCAGGTATCGTAATTTCTTTTCTTTATATGAAGTTAACTCCAGAAAACTAGGTATTATATTCTTCCTAATTTTATTTGTAATAACACTGTAAGTTTTGATTTTACAACCACTTAGGTTGTCCAAAGAACGCTACCTTAAAGCGATTAGGATGTTGAGTTTTCCACTGCCCATGGGTTTGATGATATTTGTGGGTGACTTCCGTAGCACAGCGAATATCGCAAACCTGCCATTTTTTGCATTGTGCAGTTAATGAATTGTTTACGCCTGATTGATTAGACTATCAGTCTGACGTACGAGCGCTGATATATTCTTCGTCTACAAATCACGAATGCAATCTGCTGAAAACGTGCAGAATTGACTAGTGCAATATTTTGTTAACCAGTGGGTTCTAGGCTGGAGATCACTAAGTTCATTTGGACAGGAGGTCTTGGAGGACTTATTATCCACAGAACAGAATAAGTCTCCTGTCGAACAGAACTCATCAACTCGTGTCCATCCAAACTGTTACGATAATTTGTCAATCAGCAGTTTCCAGATCGGATTACCAAAGGCTGGTCATTTGTAAACAAGGTTTGGACAGCAGTCAATAAAATTGGAAAGCAAAGGAGAACTTAGTAAGCAAATACGAACATGATAATATGATTTTTTCGGAAATGTCCAGTAAAGATGACTTGTTGGGTTTGCTCAGTTAGAAGAAGATTCACGTCTAGGTAGCCTCTTTATGTAACTTTTTTACCACTCAAGGTCATTTATGATTTGTCCAAACAGATCTTACAATAACGAGGTGTGCGGTGCGTCCAAAGTTGAGCGAGTCACCTAAGCAGATCCAGCATGTCCCAGATGAATTGTTAAGAGGAAGTCATTTGAAATCAGTTTGATCTTGGTGTTAACTCTGGTGTCTTTAACTTCCAAGTTTATCAGGCAATTATGGGATTTTGACCCTGAAAAGGACTCCATTCATTATTTTGACGGAATTTCTACTTAATTATTTCAAATGGGATATGAAGTGAGAGCACACGACTGGATTCCTAGGATATTCCCTTTGTCAAAATCGGAACGAGTCCTCTAAGGAAATATGGATGGCAAAACTGAAATCAAGTACTTATAGCTGTGCCCGATCAAACAGCATGAAAATATTGGGTTCCAAAAGATTGACTGGCAAGGTTTTTTGCAAGACCTTGCCTTTACTGTGTGCTGTCTAACCAAGAAAATTAGGACCTTTTTGCAATGCTGTGATAACCCCTGTCCAGTTGTTCTTATTCAAGTTCCACGATATAGAGAAACCAATGGTTTAAAAGACAGGTGAAGACGTTTGTGCTGGTTCACCGTGATGCCCCATCATGAACGTGGGCGGTTACTGAATAATGGAGTCTTCTTTTCGGGCGAAATCGAGGACATCAGCCGATCACCAAGAGGTCTGTTAAAAACCGCTTAGACGAAAATGTATTATCCCGAAGTTTTACTTTTCTGCCTCCAAGTGAAAACCACACCTTCAAGGAAACACCCTGGAGCCCCAGAAGTCGTGTGCTCAACGGGAATTACTGCAGTTACATGTAGATATGATAGCTGATACGGATAAGTAACTGGAATTCCAAATGCCCCTACCGGCCAAAAGTAGAAAGACAAATAAACACTTGCATATGCTTTGTTCACCAAAGGCTGAATTAGTTTCTCGCACAAACTTTTGTCACTCCTATCAATCAGAACCACAGTGGTCTGTTCCTGCAAATACAGGCGTAATAATGAGGACAGGAATTATACACTGATGCAATAATCAGCTGCCAGAGTAACGGGTCAATTGCTTTGGACGTAATCCTCCACCCCCCCCCCTTGTTATAATGTCTTACCAAAGTTCATGGGACTGTCTGTTAATGCACTGTCATGATGGTAGTGCATAAGCTTATAGCCTTCCTTATGAATTACTGTTACTGTCACTGCTGGCTGACACACCCGATTTGGATGCCAGCCGCTGATTTTGGTAAATATCAGTATGCCCTAGTTTTCTAGGGCCTTGCATTAAAAGCAAACTTATTCCCGTACAAAATGACGGGGGGTCAGTTTTGTGGACTACGTGTTGTCACCTAATTTTCAGGTTTATGCCTCCGACCGTCTGTTGTCATTGGAGGTGTATGGCATTACCAGATATGGTAAATGAGCCAGAGGACTGACATGTAAAAAAGCTTTATGAGCTTCCATCAACTTCGTTAAGTACACTGGAAATGTCGGGCCCCTTATATTATACAAAGTTTTGTTGCGTCGGCCTAAAGAGACTGAGAAAACCACAAAGTTTTGTCGCAGCAACAGAAGTGAAATATTGTTTCAGTCAGAAGCCACAGAAAAACACCGCTAGAGGCCTAGTTGGGCCGTGATAACAGCGCCATCCGCACGGTCTGACGGAAAGAGAAACTTTTATGATGCGTGACAATCATGGCACACTGTGCGTGATTTTACTCTGGTTATCTATTTTTGCAACGTTAATCTTGAAAGTTCACAGCTACCTAATGTCAGAACAAAACACTAGCAGTGAGAATTTACCACAAATATAGGTCTTGAGGATGCTAAACTTCCAAACCTTTCCAAAAATCCTTGTGTTTGCCGAATGACCGTGAGTTAGTGAATAGATTCACAGGTATCACAACGCTACTAAATGGCCGGAGTTAATCCTCTCCACTTAGAAGCTGGTCCCTGGTGTACACAAGCTGAACTTTGCAGCTTGCAGCTTTGCCCTCATTAGCGCTCCCGACAAACCCATCGAGGACGCTTGCGTAGGCCTTCACAAGTATTCACGCTCAAAAGCACTGTGCAGTTTACGAATTCTCCTACGCTACTCGCCTTACATACAGCTTGCAGTCCGCAAAACAGATTAGGATGTATTTAGGTGGTGTAATGTAGTTTGTGTGTGGCAAATACCTTAGCACCTTCGGACCTGGGCACTTATTTTTATTCGGAACTTGTGGTTAGAATATTTTCTTGAAAAGTTCATGTAAAAATTTGCTAGCCCTTCGGACTTTAATACGAAAAGTTGGCTCTGGCTTTATGCAACCAACAGTGCCAAAAATAGTCCGCAATATCTTTCAACTCTCAGAATCGTGCTCACCTACTCGATAAAAACGCGGTCAGTAAAACTGTTTCAGATTCTGAGAGCTATTTATAGTGAACAGCTATTCTACGTGGCAATTCTGGCGATAGAGTCGATTTCCTAAATCCATTTGCCAGCCTACTTTTCTTTTGGTTTTACAGTGAGCAAGTAGTGCTCGATAGACACTACTGAGCGATTCAATGGCAGTAAGCCGGTGAACAGCATTGATAGAGGTGGTTCAGTCATGCTGGTTGCGTGGTTTGGCTTGTCGGAATGTTCACTGGTTGATAAGACTTTAGGATACGTATAGTGCGCCCAACCTGGTTTTGGTATAATCCAAAGGCAGCGACTGGACGCGCACCACATCATGTTGCAAACTTTCTCCTAGTTCTCGACATTCATTCCTTGTAGGTCCTAGCATGGACTTCTTTCACTGACCCTTCCGTTTATTTGCCACTTGATTATTCCAGAAATGAGCGAAAAGTATCGCTTGTTAGCCTGGCAAAATTTGCCGCGTCTGACGTTACACATTTATGCACGTCAACGGACGGGAACCATTGCAGTAAGACGAGGGACCCTAATGGATGCACACATTTCATACTGTTATGTCGTTACCAAGAACGGTAGTCAGAACTAATGGAATATGCGCCGTAAAGATGATGGCCAGGCACGTAATGACAAACTACACAGACTACCTGATCATTCAGCTTGACGTAGGCAATCCAACGATGAAGTCAGGCTAATTTTGAGGATACGGAATAATGAGATATTATGTTTGTTTGGGTCGGCTTCATTATATATAGTGGGAATATGCAGGGTTAATGATAATTTCGATGGCTTTCACTTTCAGGTCGACCCCTCACTTTAAGACAGAGGCAATGACCCCAGCTGGCACGTGGCATTTCAGTCTGATTTTATTAGTGCACACAAATCTTTGTTGCACCGATTGTGGTGTAGCACAACAAAAGCGCAAACTCAGCGCCTATCTTTGGCCTCAATCTCGGTATGCACTGCTGCAGAACGATGTGGTTCTAACCGAACCAAGATAGCAAACTTACTTTCAGTCAAACAAGACCAATGTCTTCACCATACTATTTCTAGAGAGAAATACCTGTTATATATCTGTGTCACACAATTGGAGAAGCTATGCCGTGGCGTGGAGAGAGCTTGCTCAAATATGACTTGAAGGACTTTAATTCAATAATTCATCTTGAAACCACATATTGCTTAGCTTATGCAGTATATTTTTTCATCGGTTTAGCATAAGTTGTTGCATTACAGTTTGATGGTAGATGTTGGAGTAAGGACTATACCATCGTGATCATCGTGATCATTTGTTGGGCTTTAAAACAAGCTGATCACGACAAACCATTTGCTTAGGTTTTACTCAAATTGTGGTGTTGTATCGAACACTCGCAGTGGATGAGAGACGACGGCTCCGTCATATGCCTGTCTTTTATCTTTGAAATGTAGGAATGACTTGATAGACTTCCTAACTTAAGGAAAACATGACAAAGGTGTCGCGATCCTGACTTAGCTAGAATCTACGGGACCTCTATGGGATTATCTGACAAGGTAACTTCGCTTACGAAATGACTGAGACCAGGTGGTTTACCATTAACCGACAACACCCATTAGTCTGAGCTCAGTTGTGTCTGAGTTATAAAACAGCCCGGTGGACTGAAAATTATCCTCAACACCAATAATTCAGGCAAGCTAAATACAAGACCATCAGTTTCTTCCCAACTCTTGCGATGGGCAAACCGGGCTGTGCAACGCAAGTGGCATTTAATTTACACCCCAAAACTTTATAATCCATCACGCCGGCAAAAGATGGTTAGAATTACTTTTTGTGGCAGGTATTTATGGTTGAGAAATGGCGCAACCGACTGCAAAAGTCGATCCACAATAGCCGGTTGATGCATGCTGAAGAATTCACGGTTAACAGGTTTGTAATTTAAGTGGCGTTAGCGCACAATCATCCTCAAAGGAACACAGACTGACTTTAGATTTATAGGGAATATCCTTGAATGGATGAATGTAAGTTCATAGTTTTCTTTCATTGCTGCTGTTCTTAAGGTTGAAACATTTGCAATAACCTCTCACCGCAAACAATAGATGTTACACGGAGGGTGATAAGGACTAGTGAAATCGGACACCACTGTATTCAAATACTGATCCAAAATCCTGGGTAACTGTCTGAAGAAGTACTTTAACGTAACTTTTTACCACGCTGCCGGTGTGCTCGAAAGATACATTTGTTACTCACCTCACACGCAAAAACAATGCAAACTATCAAACCTTTGAAGTTTATTTCATCCGATTCGTTGGACCAGCAAAAAGCTAAGGTTGCGAAGTGTTGACATCACATTTAGTTTCGTAAGTCACACATCCACTCAAGTAGGACGATTCAACGGGATCCAGCGCTGCCAGCGGTAGTGAGTTTAACGCGTTACATAAAAGTCAACAGAGGATGTAGCTTTTATTTGCTGGCGTCACTTAGTACAACGTTTCGCTGTGGTAAAAAATTTGCTTTATAAGACGCCGAGAATTCCCGTATGCTTTAGTGTGCCGCTGGAGGTAACCAACAAAGTTTGAACTATCAACCTTTTTAGTCTACTTGAAAATGTTCGAGCCAACTGATAACTTTCTCTGATCGACAAATCAAACACCACACGTGAGGAAGATGGGACTAACACTTCCTGCTTTATCAAAAGCTAAAATCCCAAACATCGTCAGGTAACCAAGTGCAGATATACGTGGCAACTTTTGAGATGGGTCGCCCGCATTAATTTTCAAGTTAGGATCAACAACTCCACTCCTCCGTTTTGTTTGCTTTTGTCCTTTGTTGTCACCTCTTTTTTTGTGAAAAGAGATAACACATGACAGGTAACACGCAAGTTTTTTTCCTCGCGTAAACAGCGAAGTCCTGCTCCGAAGTAACGGAGGCTGGGTACCAGGCGGTAACAGGTGTTAACACTCTGTTGTTGCCCTGGTGACTGCTTGGGAACATACTAGGTGTGCTACGCCGCCTTGCGACTGATCCAGAAACCTACATATGCACTAGAATTAACCAGATAGTACATAACGGTGTAGCACAAATTACAAAATATTGGTGATGGAAATCACCTGACAGTTTTTTGGCCATTAACTAACTGTGAGTCTTTGAATGATCAACGTAAAATAACAACTAAAAAACACTTGCTACCATTAGTTGTTAGTACTTTTACTATAGTGTTTCAGTGAGATAGCATTTTATTATTATTATTATCATTGTTCAATGGAGGCCTCAAGAAAACTACCATGCAAATATGATGCCTTGGAAACAAATTACTAATTAGGTTGCATCGTAATGTCGACAAATTTATCAATTTTAGGGTAGGGGATTGGAACGGTGGCTAAGTGATCATGGTCAACCGCTAAGAGCATTGAGGTGTTTGGTTCTACTTGGCCATACTCACAATTCACACCGCTGGTTGTGGAACAAAAACTAACTTCTTTAGTTTTTCATTCCGACAGCGGTATTGAACATTGAATTAATGTCTAATGACGCGAACTGCTTATGCTTTCAGGCACACGCTTATCATGAGAAGCTCTTAAACACGTTTTATTTTATTTGGTTTATTTATTTATTTTATTTATTTATTCGGTTCCTATAATTGCCATTCGCAAAAAACAAGTAGATCGAATTTGTGTATATGCTATCGGGCGTATTGGTGCGCACTGGGCATATTGATACTTGTAACACCGGGAAGGTAAACCACTAGTTTAACCACCTTCAATCTTTTGGACTGTAGCACAGTGATGAAAGATGATACATAATGGGCTAGAATTTTCAAAGTATCTGAAAGGACATAAAAGTGCCACGAAGTCCTTGAGAAGAAGAAAAAAGAAGACCTTGCTATGCTCTCAAATAACATCTAACTAAACAGCGTACTACACTCGTTTGCAAGCATATTTGGTTTCGCGAGAGACTCACCTGGAACCCAGCTGAATCTCTCGTTCAAGATGTTTTGAATGCTGCTTTGGAACAAGTCGGCCTTATCAGGAAAACCCCTAGAATCCTTAGGAAAATTAGCCAACGCAGCCTTGGTTCAAAATCCAAGGCGAAACTTGCCACGATAGTCCAACTAAGAACTCACAACACGACCTTGAGCCGGCTTAGGGTTGTCTCATAGGCACGATGAGGGCGAAGTATATTAATGAACACGTTTTATGCTCAAAGTAGCAACTTTTAGACCACAAAATCAACACTTTTACTTTGAAGCGTCTTCTGGTCCATCTGGCGTCAACTCCACAGAATTTTCAGCGTACAAAGTTGTAACGCAAATGGGAAGCCTGCACTAACGATCTTTCAAAAGTTCCGATGTTTATTCGCCTATAAGTGGTGCCCTTGACAGTGAAATCGTACCATTTACCCGATGCCGAGTCATGTTGGGGAGACGGAGTTGCGAAGTTAATGTTTCCCGCTGAGTGGTGAAAGATAAAACCTTTCTATTTAGAACATCTGATAAATTCAGGGAGGAGTTGAAACAATAAGCAGCGTGCTTGTTGACCAGAAGATCGACATGCCCATCCGCTGACAGCACAAGATGTCTGGAAGTGCAAAATGATGCAATGTCGTTTCTTAAGTAGACCGGGCGATAATAAATCCCCTGTGAAAAAATATACAATGAACAAATCCAAGATGAAGCCCTGCGGTACCGGCAGTACGCTGATTTCGATAGTGGAAATACAAGCTGTTGACGCTTGGTGAAACTGGAGTTACCGTCAACGAGACACCGGCTGAGACCTTCGAGGTGGTTTTCCCAATAACTTTACCCCGTTGTGTTTACAAAATACAAACCTCATCATTAATAATCTTGACAAAAAACGATGCTCGGATAAGTCCATACGATCAAATGAAGTAAAATGGCCCAGTGAGGTTTTACAGCAAAATGAATACCCCACAGGACTCATTACCCAACAGGGAGAACGCTACTAGTAATGTTGAGAAAGGGGGACGAAAACCCATGGTCACCGTGGGAATACCTCATAGAATTGGCATTTCGGACGCTATTCAGAGAACACTTCAGGATTATGATATTGAAACATTTTCCGAGTTGATAACACCTTACAGTGACATCTTGAAATAGCTAAGGACTCTGTCGAAAGAAAACACCGCACAAATTGCGTCTAAACAATTCCCCATGCGGAATGTCCGGCCTCAAACATAGGTCAGGCGGCTACGAATCACGAAATCCAATCGAGTTCAGAAAAACGAAAGCAATCCAACCACTGCATTCCAAGCACCTGATTCAATCCATCAAATAAACTTCGATGGGACATGTATACTTCAGTGAGGATTCAAGTCACGTGTGGAACGGACGTGCACTGAAGCACTAGAGACAACACAACCGAACTGCCTCAACCGCAGTGATGCAACCAGCAACTAGTCTATCTGGCTTGGACTTAATTCACACCTTGGTAGGCACGGTTGCCAGAGTTCAAACAGGACTCTCAGCAATGACACTTCAAGGCTAACATAACTAATGGAGACACATCCCAGCCAAAGTACAGGGACAGTCACAACACACACCTTCATACCCTGATTATATTTGATTTCAGGTGATGATAGCGGACGTGATAGTGGACCCAAATAACGCTGCACTTGACCCGTATTCAGGTGATTGCAGAAATCCCTGAAAAAGGTAGCCAGAGCAACCGAAACTCCACTGCACTGTTTTTACCTTAAACAGCAAAACACAGCGTACAGCAAGCAGAAGGAGGCTGATGACACAGACAAACCAACGGTGGAAAAAAAGAATGAAAACGTTACGCACACACTACGGACCTAACACGGAAAACGAGTCATAACATACGATGAGTAACTAGTGTTGAGTCGCGTCAGCACCTTGTTCTCTCATGTTCGACGCCGATATCCAAACTACGATGCGCGCCCCAGACCCGGAGACGGAAAAGTGCGGAGAGGCAATAATGAAGAAATAATGTCACCAGCAGATATATGGCTTCGATTACTTGCCGTGTTGTGCACAGTAAAAACAAGGCAACGCGGATGGCGAGGCCGGACCATGAGCTATGTTGAACGCAATTTCCTGACTGTTATTCGGGGTTGCAGGTGGACTAACTGTCAAGGACCACACCAGCAAGGTACCCACACTCATACGGTCCTCAACGAAAATGCAGACAGTCCTGCAAACAAACCGTTAGACATTAGCGAAGACGCTTCGAAAATATCGGAGCTTAAATACTCGCGTGTTACTTAGCGTTACATGGACACATCTTCCTTTTCAAGAATAGTGACTTAGCCCGATCATGTGCACTCCACAACCGTCAGTTTAATGCCTTTCCTCAGTCGACTGGATCTGGTCCTTGGTAATTTGTGAGTAATTTGCAAGCAAAAGTTTCACCGCCAGGCTAGCTAATGTCATCAGTGCACTGTATTCTTACTTTCATCATTGTACTTACTACGCCCAAGTTTCGTCGCTCATATCTGATGAAAATAAGGCACAAGTTATGGGACTGAGAATTGAACTTGGCAAGAGAGAGACACATATGCAGAAACACAATAGCATAATAACGTGAAACAGCAAATGACGGGCATACAAATCTGTAAGTCAACTTTATCATGCTGAAAGTGAATAACGTCCTACATAGAATTTACTGTAGCTCAGCTCTTGTCGTTGAATTTTAGTACACGTTTGGGGCGATGGCTAAAATGCAATAATCATGTGAACAAAGGAGACGCGACCGCATTTGGCATAAATGTCGTTGTTAGTGACAGGCAGCCAAGTTGAACCCCAAATATTGTTGTGAACTGCACAATATCTTTCAGCCTCTGGGGCAGGGTAAAGAACAGCAGAGCCGATAAAGAGCAACCGCGGAGACACAAAAAGCTGGTTCAAATAGTGTATTGGGGTTTCAGAGGAGGAATCAATAAATAAAAATAAATCAGAATGGACAGCGCTGGGGGGAATGAATAGGAACACAGAAATAATGGGTCGATTACCGCTTACAGAAGGTAGTTTGTCTTCCATAGCTGGACCGCTGAGACTGTATGAAACAAAAGTGTAAGGTCGTGTGGGGAAGAGCACCACCCATCTGGTTAACACACGATAGATCAGCGAACTCCACTGAGACAGCATCCAAAATGGTCAAGCCAAATCAGACCTAGAACATCATGTTTAATGCATTCAGCATTCAGCCAGCCTCCTTGTAACCGCACAGTAACAACGGCCAGTATATTTTATGATTTAACAGTTCAACTCTGGTGTCCACAAGCCGTAAACAAAGACTAACGAATGACATTGGTGACATGTACCTTCTGTTTACATTTTGTGCCTGGGTGACCCAAATCACTTTCAGGTCCGAAACTCTTCAAAATGGCCAAATTCTTCTTCAAATGTCTAAAGACGTGTGGGACTTTTAAGTAATCGAGTCTGGCAACAAGTTATCAGTCTTATTCCGAACAAAATAAAATAACTTTAGCTGTGCTTCGCGCCCACAGTTGAAAGCGTGATCCATTTAAGAGGTCCTAATATATGAGATAGAGATCAGTCAGATACGGGCCTTTACCTTGTTCAGATACAAATCAGCTTAGCCCAGGAGTTCCTTCAAGCTTTCAGAAAATTTTGAATAGTCCGTATAGTTGACCTCAACGGATGGTACATGATTCGGACTGGCGTTTATTGAGAACGAAAAGTGTATGACGATCAGGCTAGATGAAGCTATTGGAACATTTCAGTCAATTAGTTGATCGATGGTGACATTCAGGAATGAGTGAACCTCCAGTCAGTTTTACGTACATCAAAATTACCGGGTGAAGTTAGGCGGTGGGTGCTTTAAGGCTGCTATTTTGTGATTTCTCGCGAGTAGTTATGGGCAGCTTCGACTGTCCTGCTTGAACTATTCTCACCACTTTAACCCAACCAAGAGGCAATAAAGCCGAGTTACGACGCCAACTGCACATAATCAGCCAACTATTGATTGTGTTATGCCAGGAGAATTAAAACAGAAGGAAAATTCAAGGTGGCACGTGGCAATTCGCCTCGATATTCTACTTTCAAGCGTTGTAAAGCGCCTCGTGCGACATTGTGTGCCCTGAAAGGTGATTGCAGCCAACAAACAAATGCAATCCAGTAAAATACTCAAGTCGTAGTTGACGGAAGTTCACTCATAAGCTTTTGACCCATTTGCCTTTCGACTGTACAAAATAAGCATTGTCCCCAAACATGAAAATTTTTGGTGTTATGCAGTAGCCCTCTGAGATACACACCCAAAGTCTTCTGGGTTGCAACTCCAGAAATAAAGAAGACTGTGTTTTGCTCAGTTGCTAGATTTGGTTATTTCCCAGAATCAGTCAGCTTATGCTCAGTCAGCTTATGCTAAACGATATATATATATATATATATATATATATATATATATATATATATATATATATATATATATATATATATATATGCAAATGGACAACCTTACCTAATAAGCCTTTTGAATTTTGCTTGATAAGCTACGGGGTTAGGTGAAAATCTGTCTAAACATAGTAATAAATAATCCGGACTCAGTGGACACCCGCCATTAACGTGGAAGTACGCCTGTCCATTTTTTTAAACGACGTAAATGTGTTATTGGATTCTGAGTGAGAAGTAGTTGTCAGGTGTCAACGTTGTGGTAGCTGCGTTGTCATGACAGTGGTTAGCTTAGTTTAGTTATAGCAACAAGCAATGAGACAACTGGCTACAAAGCTGGGATGAAATGACCAAGATGCTTTGTTCAGGTTTGACTGCAAGCGCAAGGATTGCCACTGGTCCCTCCGCTGAACTGGGTGATTTGGTTGCAAACTTTTAATCACCATTCAAGTTGGCACCGTCATTGTTATGTGGATGGAAATGTGAACTTTCATTCAAGAAGCACGGATGATGTCGCGGGTGATGGAACATTCGCAACCAGCTCAGCGGGCAAACCAGCAACCATCACCATAACTTGAGCTGCCAATTTTTTTAGTGATAGACCTCAAAGATTCATGTCTCCTAAAAAAAACTACGCTTATAATATTCAACATTTTATTACTCTAGGTTTGCAACAATGCAACCTCTAAGTGGTGGCTATGACAGGAAAGAGCTGAACCTCTTCTTCCGGAAGGCCGAATTTTTCTTGCTTCAAATTTAGGTGGTGACAATCAAGTTACAGCGTGTTTATTTTCCCAAAGGAAAACTTAAGTTACCTTAACTTGTGTAACGAGTCCACTGTTCGGCTACGAAGCAAAATGTCATTCAACTATAAGACAGCTGTGACTGTAGCTTTTGCCGCCATCTTCGGCCTTGGATGCAAACCATGTAGCACAAACTAGGGCGTTGTCTCATTTGTACGAATAGGTAAAACATACCGACGGTTGCTAGGGGTTCCAGTAAGTTAATTCTCTGAGAGTGAGACTAGAGTGTCATTCCACTTTGTTCAAATGTTTGTCACACTGTCTGATATTGTCTGTCCTTACATTTTGGGGAGAAATGTATGTCGCATCGAGTTTAACTCAATTGAGAGTTGTTGTAATCCACCCTAAAAGCTTGGTAACTTTATCATTTAAACGGCAAAATGTTGTGCGCTCCCAATGTTTGAAGAGGGTAGAGGGTCACCAAATCCTGACGAGTAAAGCTATGTTTCAGTGGTGACCAATTGAGGCGAACGAGTTTCTTTTACCCTCCTCCGGAAATATTAGGTTTCGTAAACTTGAGCTTGTTGATAAAAATCCTTTCAGAGCAGTGTCCCACTTATTTTAACTTTCCAAGACTCTCTAAAGTACCCTTAGTCTGCTCTGTTGACAGTTTTTTTAAACTAATTATCCCAAACATACCGTCAGCACAAAATACGATCACCAGCCTTCTTCTGGTGTTTCTCTGTTTGTGCGCACATTTGAGTTTCAACAATTTCTTGTCTATGCTTTTTTCTTAACTGAGTTCGATAGCCAGCTACTGTTAACCTTCAAACACCCAAAGAAAACAAGCAAATAGTCTTAGTTTATGGGTTTACGAACCTGGGGGGATATGTTGTTGAAGAAAATAGTAATAAGTCTAGCAAAATACACTCATTTGCAAACAAATTTGGTTTTGCGGGAAACTCACCTGGAACCCAGCTAAATCTCTCGTTTATGATGTTTCTAAGCAACTGAATGTGTTGCACCAGGCCGCCCCACGTTTTACTTAGTTCAAGTGGAGCATGGGATTGATGGAAACTCAGGGACTGCGCCTACTTGATGAGTCCCAAGAAGGGCGAAACCGGTCGTAGGATGTCGAAGAATTCTCAACAGCCTTATGAGTAGTGTGATACTTCCACAGAAATACGTTTACTCTGAGGAATGGCTCAATAAGCTTGCACTTAGACGCAATTATCTGGGCTGCTAAGCCTTAGGAGTAGCATAGATAACAGTAATATAACAGTGGAGCAAGATGACTGGTAGGCCAACTACACAAAGATTGCATTTAACTGTACCTGAATTTCCTCATCCCTAGCATGCCGATCCTTCTTTGGATTTTGGCTCTTTAACTATGACTATAAGTGGCACGTTGTCATTATGACAAGGCAACTTATTTGGCAGGATGTTTGGGTGGTTGTTTCTTCTGTTTACTCTATATATTCTCTTTCCGAGGGTGGAGCGCTTTGGATAAATCCATCTGGTGCGTAGAGCAAATCAGTCGTTATCTTGTGTTTTAAAATCGATTCAGCAACAGCAACAAAGCAGGACTTTCTAGTGCCTATCATGGTATAGCCTCTTCTCTTCTTGAGATACTCGATCGACCGGCGTAATGTCATCTGAGTGCTCAATACCTATGGTCTAACCTTCCTAATAAGTTTAATTCGGCTAAAGAACCGAAGGTAGGATGATGAGGATATTTGAGAAAGCGAACGACATTAAGTCGGGTGGGTTTAAGTGCTTGTTGATTTTAGCCCCTAGCCGGTTCATTTCTAAGCCGTACGCATACAAAAACATCCCAAAATCAAGGGAAAAAATTATCAGTCATTAAGTAAAATAATAGCCAAAAAACAAATAAATAACTAAAAAAACAGTAATACAGTAATCACTCGATCTCCAGTATCCCCTATAAATATTACCCTAAGTGGAAAATATTTTTGGTTCTTCAGAAGAAAACTCTGGGGTCATTTCTCTCAAGGAGTTGACAAGGCCAGTAGTGGAGTAATTTTACGCGTCGAGATAGCGAGCACATTTCCAGACATTTCCAGACATTTCCAGACACATTTCCAGCACATTTTCATTTCCAGACACCAGTCGTAAGGTTATTAGTAGAAGTTGCGATTGTTAACAGTCCACAGGAACCTAGAGTTACTAAAACGTCATGCAGGTAATTTTATCAATCTTCGGTGCATGAATCGCCCCTAAAATAAGTTGTTCAGTAAACTCACGTTGGAGGTAACTTTTTGAAGTCACACCGGGGGGTCCTAGAAAACGTTTAGCTTTTCACACGAATTACGATATGATTTTACATTGCCACGAAAATTCGGCCCCTTCCTAAGGAAACATCCGTCCTTTTTATCATTCAGCTTCCGATCATTTCTCACTCACATGCTTCAAGCTCACATCCGTTTTGCCGGATTTTAATGGCTGAACGTAGATTTTAAAGTTTACTGAGAACGGTCGCGTCAGTTTATCCACCTTTCGATCTAATGCAAGCATAGAGGCGCAGACATCAGCCGTTCAACTGACTGTCATTCTGCCAGTTGTGACGTGCAAATGCCCAAATTGTTAGCGCTGGCAAAACTTTGTACCGTTGATCAAAGTAGTGAAACGGGGTCGGCTACAGTCAGTCGTTTACTGACATTAATCAGTAGGGTTAAAAAGTGACGCACCAAATGGTAATTCCGAAGTTCCCAAATGAATCAGTTTACATTTAAGACTAGGATTAACTAAGTGTACAGATGCTAGTAAAAAACGTCGCACAGAAGAGTGATTTGCTACGCCTGGACGGCCATCAATTGTAGGGCCACAAAAGATGACTGGAAGGTTAGTTGAAAAAAAAGCATTTTGGAATTTTTATGTGCATCCATGTTAATTTATATGGTAACAATGGTAGACTGGGTAATGCCTCCGACAAACACCGGTCCGCGCCAAAATTCATTTGCCGCTTATCAGCATGACTCACTACTTACCGCTAAGTGGAACTAAATAACGGAGTTACAAAAAGGCATTCTACTTTTCATGATGTAATCCTGATTAGTCACTTTATTTTACGGCATGTACAAGAGCAGAGGCAGTGGAGTGACCTGTTACGTTCGCTCCATCTTTAGCTTATGTTAAACAGCAAAGTCCTCGACCAAACCCCTCCTTGCTTAAACATTGTTTTCTGCGTCTACCTCATGGATTCAATACGTACCCGTAACCCCTAATGAGCTTTTGACCCTTGTCACATCGAACCAATTTTCACGAAATTTTTAATTACGCTGTGTGCTCGCTGAGCGCACACTTTTGTCGCTAAATCGGAATTGTCTTTCTCCCCGAGTTTTGTAGCTTTTTAAAACCCTTTTAAGGCTTTCTTTGGACTTGCTCCAATTTGTACAACAATTCGGACGGGAATTCCCAAAATCTGGCGTTTTTAGCACTTTCATGTACGTATTTTTACACATGTAATAGGGCATTTTGTTGAAGAATTTCAAGGCTTTGCAATGCTTGGCTTGTGATTTCATGCTTCTCTGAAGTGGGCTTTCCGGAATACACCCAAGCCCTACACTGGGTGGGTGTGTATATCATTTAACTCATTAGCCTCTCCTAAGAGGCTTTTGATAGGGGGTCCTGGAATCTGCGTGATCGATAGACGTTTTCTTTACTTCATGAGACATTACAGGAAAGCAAAGCACAATGCAGGTTTTTCGATGTACTGAATACTCATTCCACTTCCCCCAGAAGGGACTAGATCACATACTTCTAGAATGTTGTTGGTTTGTATCTGGTCCAAATTTCAGCAAAACCAGTGCGGCACATCCAGGCCTTGCCATCGTGTTTCGTACAAAGACTATATTGATGGAGTTCAGGTAAACACTATAACTTTGAAAACCTTTTGTTTTGCCAAATAAACTGACGCTTAAAAACGTGAAATGATTGCACTTGTCTTTGCAAAACCGCGAGTTTTATTACCAACCGTGTACACAGCAGTTAAAATCATTCACAACCCATACAAAGGAAAACGTTTTTGGTCGAGCAGTCTTATAAATGTCCGGTGAAATCCAAGTGTGAACGTGCGAATCCCCCTTCTCTGCAAACAAACGGAACCTATATGAACTCAATGTGCCAAGTCTCAAGCTGCGTTGACCTCCAAGTTGAACCCTTGTGTAGTTTAACTCAGAGCGTGACTTATCCTTATCGCTAAACGACTCAAGGTAAAAAAAAATTAGGTACACCACAGACGTTGGTTTAATCATCCTTTGACAAACATCCGCGTTCCTTCTGTGGTTTGATCAGTCTGGCTAGATCTGGCTATTGATACTTGTAGCAGTTGTATGTTATGCACACTGAATAAAAGAATAATGCTACCATTTATAGTTAGAATACTTAGCTTTTTATCCCATACAGTGTTATGCACTTGCTAATGCGCTTTGCCCGTAAGGATTTGCCTACACCGAGGAGTACTGGTTTAAGTTCACGGTAGGGAAAATTTTGGGTATATTTCAGTCCTAGAAAACAGAACGCCAGTTATCCACCTGCGGTTTTGAATCTGAACATGACTATTAATTTCGACATTCTAGGTCGCAGTAAATTTGTAATTTAACTGACACTGCACATCGACTGTTTAGACATAATTATAAGAGAATTCTATTCAGTCCTAATTGATCTACGACACGAAACTAAAAAACCGTATCCGGAAACCAGACGCTGCCTTCATTCACCACTGCCCATCGGGTAACTTGAAGCATAAACATTATTTTGAAAACTTTTTTATCAGGAGGTGAGAATAAACAAGAGGATGCATCTTCGAGGAGCACGCAATAATTTCTTCAGAAGCACTGTATTGTCTGAGAATATGAAGCTCTCATTAAAGCCAGCCATCTCTGTTCCTAGAAAAACTCATTGTGTGGAGACACTCGTAAAACAGGTTGATAAGAGGGGTAAAGGGAATGGTAGAGGAGAGGAAACTAAAAAACTTTTCCGTGGTCTAAGAACCAAATGCTGCTATGCATCTTGAAGAGGAAACAGGTAAAGTTTTCTGTTACTTGAACACATCTACGGAAGTTAAAAGTCGGAATGTTGAAGAGGATAGGTGAATCCATGAAGCTCGGTGATTTCGCGCTGTCTGGGTAAACAAACCTTTCTAGGTTCACCTAAGATCACGACTGGTATAATGAGATACAAAGCATCACAGGACCACCAAGAACCCAATATGAGTTCAGAAGCGCATTACAATGAACAGTAGACAACGGGAGAAACTCCTCCGTATGCACAGGACAGAGTTGCATTCTAAATCATCTCCAACTTACTCTAGCTTCCTCAGGCGGCTTTTGGTTATTCAGTGGATTAGTAACCTCATAGACATCTTAGCCCTTTTGTGATACAACTATTGGTGTGGCTTAAGTGTGGCTACAACACTAAACGATCCCCATACAACGGGCGGGACTATGTCATGTGGTTGCGTACTGAGCTTGTAATCGATTTTATTCCTAGTATGGTTTATGCTTTCCGAGCACAAAACCAGCGTTTGGATGGCCGAGGACTATATGTAGTTGTTATTTTGGCCCCACTGAAAGTGGGTCAGCAGGGTTGAGAAGAATGTCCGTTAAGTGAACTGTGTGATTGACATCACCTGAGGAACACGACAGGTGGACATGCTTACATGTCAAAAGTAAAATCCCGTGCCAACACTTGTGTTCAACGATAAATCACTTTACTGAGTACCGCGGTTGCGGCAATTCTTTAAAGCAATTGATTCAAACCCGCTATATACACCGGAAAGTCACAAGCGAGGACGGTACATTGTAAATAACATGTGCGACAGATGAAGTTATTGCCATGAACTTCAAAGCGCAAACCAGCAATCGAGTCGTATAGGCTGAAGTAGTTTTTAAATCGGAAGAATTTAAATCCCGCACAAACTAGCAAATGGGCATACAATTTACAATGACAGGATAGCTCGAGAAAAAGCTAAGTGGTTAAAACGCTAGCTCACGGACCGGGAGGTCCGCGGTTTGAACCCAACCCCAGCATCTCGATAGCTGCTCTCTAGGCTTGGGCAGCCTGACACTATCCCAGGCCGCTTGTCTCCTTCCATGCTGGTTAGTCACCGAAAGGGTGCTACAGCAATTTGTTCAACAACGCATTAATCTTGAAAACACTGATGGTTTACATCTAATTTATAGATGTTAACAGCAATGCTTTCCATTTTCACTTTTACCTTTTACCTTTTGCACTAACTGCTTCCTCTCTACTATACATTTCCTACATGATTACAGACGTGGCCCCTTGGTTACATTAATTCGAACTCAAGTAGCCTTTCGGCAACCGACAAGTTTTCTCCAGGTTTTTGGTGTTCAGCCATTGTAGTGACACATAATCACGTCGTTGAGGACGTCACACGGATACCACTGAATCATCAGGATTATTGATTGATCGAATGAGCACAAACACGTAATCGTGCGCAAAAACAAAACCTCCAGACACCACGTGAGCTTGTTTTACGTAAAAAGTGAACTCTAATACAGCTGTTAGGAATGTTAAACGTGAGACACTGCAGTAAATATGCACACGTGGCTTCGCACTGTACTAAAACATTTGCACCCAATATCCGCAGTGTGTAATAAGGCACAGAATGTCGCAAAACAGTGACAAAACAAGGAGTAAAACGGACAAGTCATTTCAAACCCAAACTCATTTCTGTCTTCTCGTATTCATTCGTTTCCATCTTGCAGCGATGCCTAAATGTCTTGCTCCATTGTCGCTCCTAGAAGTGTCCGCTCTTTAATATCCAACTTTGAAATTCCAACGAGCTTGCATAACACTTCTCAATAAAACAAAGTTGAAGTGGTTAGTCATCGGCATAAATTGCTATTCGTTGGATGATGATGGCCCGATGGAGTTATGGTCTCCATCGGTCCTATTTGGTTGTACCTCAGAATCCTTCGGGCACTAAATATCTAACAAAAATGGATAACTTTCAGACATTTACTCTGCAGAGTCTCTGATTATCCAGAATTGTTACACAGGAAAAACCTCTACCGACAATCCGAAGTCCCTTCTCTTAGTGCCTGCAGAAGCTGCGTAAATCAATACAGTGATGTCAGAAACGATTCACACAAAACTTGCATTTCCAAGTCAAGCAAATTTTATGAGGTCCAACTGTGCATGACTGATGCATATCTTATTTTGATATTACGACCAATCTTAACAATATCAACCTATATGGACTCATCGTTAGCCAAGTGTTGATTAGGCGGTGATTACTTAAAACGATAACTAGTAACATACTGCGCGATGCGCCAAAATGTCACATTTTATGGGTCTGTCTGACTTCCCATGAGAATGTGGTTGCAACTGTTGTGTTTCCGTAACAGTGCAATAGTTGACGGTATTGCATTGAGAGGCAATTTTCTAAACCAGGTTTATGTGTGTTATGTGTGAGGCCCTAGTGGCCCTTGGCTAACTCGAGTGATTACTGTAACAAATGAAACTCATCGACGCGGTTTTAAGACCGAACCAGAGAAGAGTAGTTTAGTATAACAAATCAGTATAATAGAGCGGTACATACCTGCCAGGATAATTTTCGAAGTGCACCTGTAATAAACCAAAAACTTTTATCAACTAAACATTTGTTTTTGACGAAAATGAAGAAATGAGCAGCCAATGTCTATCCAGGGGTAAGTAACCGAATGGTCAGCACCTGCATTCGGGTGTATCCTACCCGAGTGAGAGAGTTTTCCAGAAATTCTCCTTGTACATGAAACTAAAATAGACATTCTCAGTGTTGAAAAATTATGGCTCAATTGGGCCGAAATACTTGGCTCAAGTTGCCGAATACCCGTCATCGGGTAGTGGATCCAGCTCGAATGCCTAAAATCAGGCGGAATGCAACGCTTTGAGGAAAGTCCGGGTAAACTTTTAACTAACGTTAATTTTTGACTCAGAGAAAGTGCAAGACATTGAAGCAGCATTGTGTGAAGTTAAGGTACGAATAAATGGTGCAGTATAAGACGCTTCTCAGAGGTACTTTGAGAGCGGATAGACGGGCCCAAAATGTCTCATCGTGGCAACAAAATATCCCTATGGCCACGACTGCAGCATGTTAAGTAGAATATTCCGCAAATATCACATGGCTTGTTCACCCTTAGTATGCGTTTTTAATACATGTTTCAAACGTTTTTGGGGAAGATGAAAATGTTTGTCGAACAGTTTCACTACATGCTTCCCGGAGGGCATTTTCCGACCGTGTCGTACCGGACAGCTTGTAGCGTTAGATCACGTGGTTTGAAGCTAAGCGATGTCGAATACATGCTTGATCGACATTTCCAGGGTAATGTGTTGCCCACATTCATGTTGTGCTACTATACTGACCTTTCCTACAATAACCTTGAAAATCGTCAAAAACGCCAAGTTATCATTTGCGAACACTCACTAAAAATACGAAGAAATGTGACTTTTAACGGATACTCAAATCGCGTAATCTTATTTTAGCAGCAGTTAGAAAGCTTGCGCTCGAAACGTTTGCTATGCAAGTAATTGCGTTGAAATTTATACTAAATCAGGTTGCTATTACTTTGAAAGTAAGACTGTATCTAGACGGCAGAAAAAGAAAACGCTTGCGCAGTCGACCGACATGTGGGTTAGACATGCGGCGGAATAATTCAATAGGTAGTATCCACTCTCAGTCACGGAGGCGGAAAGCGAACCAAATTAACCGTACTAACCAGGTGGTCCTATTATGTAGAAACGAATGGCTGTGTATGCGATAGCCGTGCAGGGAGAGAAATTTTGTACCGGAAGACAAGTTGCTAAGGAGAGAACCGCTAGAAAGAAAATACTTTATCACAACCACCTCTTTATTTTTATACTCTCATAAGCCGGTTTTTGAAAAAACAGCAAAACATGTTTACTGGCATTTTGGCCTTCAATGGTCGATCCTTTTTGGCTGGTCAACTAAAATGACCCTATTGAAGAAAGAAAGCAAGAAGAAAGAAAAATTTGATCTACAGGGTCTATTACTTCTCACAAAATTCTATGGGCTTCCTATCCGACTTCCTAACTGAAGTGCCATTCGAATTTAACATACTCCGATTGACTAAATATGATGAGCCCATTTGGAACACGCTCGAAGTGGAGCCTATGAAATTCACCTAAAAGGACTAAGGGAAGAACACATGAAAAATATTTCTCTGGGATCAAATTTTGTGTGCTTGCCGTTAAATGAAAAGAGCGATAAACACGAAAGATACATACGAACCTTTTTTTGAGGTAGCACTAAGTTATTTGGGATGTAAGTAAGAGAAGTAATGGGCTGACTGAATTCATCCAAAAATGTTACCATAATCGAAAGACCATCCAAAGTCTGATGGGTAATAAATGCGGTGTAATTTCCTACAATTTGTAACCGTATGTTTATAATAATAATGATAGGCGACTCCGCGAAGCTACCGCTTATGTATCTTACTTTGTTCAATGGCGAGCTGCATGCAATCAGGCACTAACCGCAGGTGCATAAAATACACACATTCAAATAGGTCTCTTAGATATTAATCCAGCAAAAATGAAGGGAAGATGAACAGCTCTTTTCACCATTCTTGCAATATTACCCTTGTAAAGCCATGTGGTTTCCCAACTTATTATTACTACTTCGTGATTGTGAAGCATACTGTCCACGCGGACAGGCAAATTGGAGTAGTTCATTGAATGCTGTTACCCAACAAGCAGATAGGTTATTTTGACGCGTAATTTTTACGGAACCTTTGCCCAACCTATTGAGATTCCACAATGTTTTCTATGATTGGTAAACACCAATCGTTGTCACCCTGTTCCGCCAAGTGGCCCTGGCTAAACCACTGGAGCCACGTTAGCGTCTTCGCAGCACAAATCCGGCTAACAGCGTCTTCCATCATAAAATAAGCTCGTCTGGCAATGTAATTTAGACATTCCTCTACCACATTTCACAGCGATATTTCGACTATATTCTTACCGGAAGAATTCAAACCGCCATGCTACAATTCCTCAAAAGTCACAGTTTTGTCCAAACCGTTTCGTGCAACAAGATGAAACCAAGTGCACTTCAAAGTCCCATTTGCGTGACACTAATGATCTTCCCATAGGCCGCTTTCGCGGATGGAGCTGCATTTATGCGGGCTGAGAGTTGACGAAATTAAGTAGGCAAATATAGTGAAATAGATTTTGTTGGGAAAAAATGCCTAGAGCACCGCCCATATTATCCTGAAAAATGATGTGTTGGGTGAAAGCAAAAAAGTCAGCCCTAATTCATTGTGAAGATCCGGTTGCCCGAAGAAGAAGCCGTACTCATTTGTTGCCTTATTGATACGATTTCTAATAAAATGAGGTAATATAACGTCTTCTTCAATTGCAGTTCTCCTGTTTGTCATACATCAAACAATCAGTGATACGCAACCCAGCGTCTTGCTTCCTTATTTGAACATTAACGGCCCAGTTCACCAGAAGAGCCTCGTGAACGAGACCATCAGCTTGCGCTGTCACGTGACTGTACTGATGTCCAATCACTCGGCAGTGGTATTTACCCCAAAGCTCAATTTTCAGAACCAAAGCTCTACGAAGTGGTACGCCAGTACACCAGAGAGCTTGAATCCAACCGTCAAACTTTCAGTCCAGTGGATTAAGGACGGGTTTGGCTACGATGCAGATGCACTATTGCATACATTTGGCGGGCGTTACAGAATGTTGGGGTCTTCAACGAAAGGTAAAGCTTTTATGGTTTCTGACCTCAATCTCTATTGCCATTAAAATCAAACCATCAAACCCTATTTTCAAATATTTACTGGAACATGAGGCATCAGTTATTCTATGTAGATTGCATGATCCCACCAACAAAGTAACCTTGATCGGTCATCAATCAGTGTGATACTGAAACTCATCCCGATCGCATGATTTCCTGGAGCTTAGTTTTTTTGAAGGCTCTCTTCTCAGACTCTTCTTGAGTGTGGAAGAAGTTCTATCGGCCGTTTCAGTATTTCAACCTCACAACAATAATCATATCAGTTATAAGGTTCTGGTTCATTGAAATTTGGCCTGATAGTATAACTCAGAAGTTCTCATCAGTTTTAAACTCTGGTTTGCACTTTATAAACAGCACAGTGAAAAAAACAACACATCTCGGATCTGGTAAGTAGCTTGGCCAGCAGAAAATGATTACGTCTCGCTGAAGAACAGTCTAGTCGGTGCAACTTATTTGCAGGAGGGGGCATTTTTCTCCTTTTCAATATTCATCCCACGCAGTATACCCCATTATTGAGATACTTTTGTGGAAGCGAGTTATGCTCATGTTACGCACCAAAATTAGAGTTGAGACTAACCTTACCAAGCGTTCGCAATTACACTCAATTTTTGCACGCAAACGTTTGTAACAAGATATGCCGGTTGATGAGATGATGCGACGGTCCTCACTGAATGAGCCATGACTATAACGATTCAAACATGGCAGCTTGTCTATTTCTTATCCGGTTTCCATTTGGTTTGTCACGCAAATACTAGTTTAGACCTGATAAGACATGTACGCAGATACGCGCATAACTGGTTTAGCGTGTACAGTAGGACGTTCCCACCTACCCAGCTTAACCTGATTCTGTCTAGACAACGATCCCCTTACCTAGTCCATTTGACTAGCACAGTCAGTTAAACCTAACTGGTTTCACTCCGGAAGGAACTTAAAAGAGGACAAAAGCGGTTAAGGTAATTATAGGTTGTACAAGCTGCGCTGGAATTTTTCATTCTGAAATGTCAACCGACCAAGCATTAGAAAGCACTAAACTTGAGATCATTTCTTTCAGTTTCTCCTTCCAACTTTGATATGCATCTTTCAGTTTCTCCTTCCAACTTTGATATGATATAATATGATATGATATGATATAATTTCTTAACATAATTTAACTGACATATCGGATTATCTTTTTAGCGTATGGGTGACTTAAGCTAGTGCTCTGAAGATAAACATAGAACTTCTTCTTTGTGAGCAATTTAAGTAGGATCAACCTTTTCTTTACACGGAATACTTTGGACAGCAGATGGTGCTATCATGATGTTGCCTATATGCGACGTATTGCGGAGTACCGGCGCCAGTAAGGTCGGCTCAGAGGAGTTCACCGGAGGCGAAAATGCAGCTAAAAGAGGTTTTGGGCCGGCTTGCTACTGTGTAGCTTTGTTTATATCCACGTTTATTGTCCCTCAAGAATGGTGCGATTGGACTATCCTAGTGACGGTTCTTGGTGACAAGGTCCACATGGAGAGTTGTGTTGCGGAGAGTACTTATTATTTTATTTTCATGCGTTTTCCACAAAAATTCTTCTCTGCTTTTTTAACTTATCAACTTTTCAACAAGAGCAATTAATTATATTAGCTAGAACATGTGATTTAGTTCGTCTGAAGCCCAGAAGCCCCTGCACGGTACACTCTTTATCATCTTCAGTCAGTGTATTATGGAATCTTTCTCGGTTAAAGATGAGAAGATTGATGCACGTATGATCCCGATGTGGCCTATACTTTCTAAAACTGAGCAAGTCGCTGATCAGCATAGAACCGAATACCTTTTCTATAACTTAGTCATTTTGAATAAGAATTTGCACGTAGGGTTCAAACTAAATGCATTCATAGTAAGTTGCTTTTATAGGATTTTTCACTAGTTCTTAGAGCTGAGATTGATCTTTTGCATCAAAGTGCGTGAATACGTTTTGTTTTAGCTTATTATTTTATTTACTTATTCAGCGCTTTGTTGATTGTTAAAATACGGCGCGCAGGTAATTATTATCGTCTTAATTTTTGTTCATTATTCCAAAGGTGATTTTACGCTCACTATCAGTGAGTTAACATTTGAGGACGAAGGAGAGTATGCTTGTCAAGCCAGTTTAGTACTTCAAAGCCCCAAGCTCTGGTCCTCGAGTAGGACGGGACAAGACCTTCAAAAACGTATACCAGACAAGGATTCTGTCCGCGGTTTGACCATCACCATGCTTCCAATGAGTTTGATCAAAAGTGAAACGGCTTCCGTTAAAATTGTAGGTAAGTGAGTCGGTCTAAAAATGAACAACGTAGAGATCACACAAGGAGTGTTTCTGTGTTCTATGGCTCAAAGCATTTTGAAATTGGTCCAGCGCTTAGATAGCTACTATATTTAACGAAAAATCTACTATGAGGAGAACAACTGGTAAACGATACTGTTGTTTGTGTTCCCTAAAAGCATCTAGAGGCCCATGCCATTAGGCTAAGCTAAGGGGAAAATCTCTATCGAAAACACTATTAATGCTCTTTATTACGAGAAAAGCTCTAATAATGAGTCTTTCCGAGGTTGGATGGCCATTAGAATGACGACAGACGTAACGATACATAGAAATGACAAACTAGTAATGGCGGTCTCCTTCCTCCTTTCACCGTAACCTCATATGTAAGGTGATGATATCTTTTACCATTATGCTGATGGGATATTTCTGATTACTAATTAAGCTGAATCGGAGTAGCTCAACACAGTTGAGTATCTGGAGCCCAGAATAACAAATTGCAGATGGCAAGCTGGCCTTGCCAAATGGGACTTTCACTTACAAATTCTTGTTTGTCATCCTTGCGCTTTGTCTGGTAAGCTGTCATGGATGTAGACCCATATCGTACACATAGATCCATCTTGTTTTTCATACCTATTTATATTGGATTGTGCAAACCCCTTCCCATTTACTTGTGTTTAAACCAAGATTTCTTTTAGTTCCAAGAGGTAGCAGCCTATCTTATAATTCAGCCTACTACTACTTACTGAGACCAACGTTTTTCTTCTGTTGAACAAGGGCGCACAGAACAAACGCGAAGATCGTGTGATCCATCGACTAGCAACAAGGAAACTCATCTCTACATGGAAACAGACGAACACGCGCAGCCACTGCAAGTTGTGGCCAGACGATACACCCCGTAGTGACAAACCTCTAGTAGCCACAAATACTATACTCTTAAAATGACTGGTTATACCGCAGTTTTTTTCTAACACATCCCTGATCAAAATCGGAGTAAGCAGGGAAAGAAACTCAAGCCTATGGGAGCCCGGGAATATCCACTACTTACCTGAAAATATGCTGGGCCTCAACGCAAAATTTCTGATGGTGCGGTTACTAATGGATATTACACAAACAAGTAAATCACGGTCCTCAAAAGGCGAGAACCACTATACACCTACCATTTACCGGCTAATCCCGAATAGTTTATCGAATCAAAAATAGTTATAAGTGGACACGGTAACTCCATCTACAAGCATTCATGCGTAGCCTTGTTAGTCTCAGAGTACTTGAGTTGTCGTGAGTTGTGCGAACCCCAGTAAACATTACTCGTCTCTTACGATATCTCCCGCAGCTTTCCATCTTTTAGACTGAAAACTGACCGCGGTAGTTGCAACTGACTTTTATGGCTATATTAGTACCGACGATAGACATTACTACTGAGTGCGTAGGAAGTCCTGCATAGAACAGTATGGTGCGGAGTACGTTTTCAACGGTGAGGTTGAAGTAAGGACGATTCGTATGATCTTAGCAATATCCAAACCTAAATACGTTTATGGTATTAGATGTAACAATTATTTGATGATTAACAGAAGAAGGGAAAGGCTCAGAGAACTTTGTTTGTATGTGAACACATCACCACGGTAGTGTGGTTTGTGACCCATCTACACACTGTCTCTGCGTTCCCCGCTGTGATTCAAATGTGTTCGGTTCAAACTGTTCTTCCTAAACGTAGATGAACTAGCATGAAACCTCAGTTTTTCCTGTAAATCAGCAATTTAGGAAAAAAGAAAGAATACAGTATGCAGTACTCTACCGTTTACATCCTGGTAGGCGATACACTCTGCAACTAATGTCGAACATTTATGTTGTCGCTACCGCCAAATACCTGTATCAAAACCGCCAAGTTAACAGAATTACTCATCCGCAATATTTATTGACTAGCTAATGACTTTTGTCGTTATTTGTGGGTAAGCAAGGTTAGATTCCACAGTTTTAAAGCTTAGGATAAAAACGTCAAAATTCTTTCCAATCCACTGAAAAAGGCGTCCATTTATTGTGTAAATCTTCCATCTTCACCTCTGAGGAAGAGAAGGAAAAGAACAGTGCATGGTGAACGCCGGATGGAGATTTACTAGTTTGTGTCTGATGAAACAGGTTGCGGAGACAGCATACGCCGGAGCTTGTGACAGCTATAGGACATCAAAAGAAAGCAGGTACATGAATAACTTCTGTCCACATTCTAACATGGTATGATGTTCGCAGCCTGGGTAAACGAGCCAATAAAAACTTGCCGTAAACATCACTTTTTGTCATGATGAAACAACTTCTTGACACTCATTTCAAACATCAAAATTTTTTCCGGAAGACTGCGTTGTTTAGCTCTGTTTGACTAAAACAGGGGTAGTAGTTGGGAAAGTATGACTGTCTGCTAGGCGACGCTGCCAAAAGAGCTGGTTCCGTGACCTCAGGATGATTGGCATCCTAGCCCACCTGGTGAACAGTTGAGAGGAACAATGAAAAACAGAATGACACACTTGCAACCGTTTCCAAAAAACTGGAGTTAAGAACCTCGAAAAAAAATAACTTGTCACTGCTGCCGGTTCTGACGGAAGTATTTCAAGCGATTGTTTGGGTGATAGTATGCCTGAACAAGTGATTCCAATCAAAATATCCTTAACTAAGAGGTCAATAAAGCATGAAAAGATTTTTGCGTATCATACGCTTTTAACAGGTAAACTCCACTACGCCATTTCTTCTATTTGGCGCTTAAAGACAAAGTATAATCATCAGAAAACAAGCCTCCTCATAAATTTTGGCATAATCAAATGACTTAAATAGGATGCTGCAAACTACCTACATCGTTGCCCTTCACGGTTCCAACGCTTTTATGGCACGGCACCATGGAAATTACTGAAGAATGCAAAGGGCGTATGGAGGTACTTTTTCTAATTTCTTCTTAAAGCTCTACCGTCTCAATTCCATTCGGTCGCTCGGAGACTTTTGGAGGAACCTGGCATGCTGACAATTTATTCAAATTCTCAAGGTTGGTTTGCAACAGAACACGGCTAGCTAACATACTGTTGTGAATGTGTCTATACAGAATCACTTCAAGTGATCGTCCAAAGTCTGTTTTTTTACTGTATTTTCATTCTGTGCATTGGCACGCTCTTGTAAACTCTTACCAAATATTCAAGTTTATTCATTAGTTGACCTTTCAGCCCTTCAGTTGACCTAGCCTTGATTCTATAAATGACCGTTGCGAACTGTAAGGAGCAGAAACCCCGGATGAACGAAACATCTAGACAGCCACGTGTGACCCTCCAGAAACCTATGACTTAATTCTACAGGTCCAGTCTTCTATGTTTCACCTACTTTGCCCTGTAACTTTTACTTAATTCAACAGCGTTCAGTTACCGCACTTACTGACTTTAAAAAATATTCCATTGAACGGCTTCTGTGATCTATATGGCCCCAAATAGTAAATTATCATCCTGAAACGTCTTCCATATTATTCCGATTTCTTTCGATAATGTTAGTGATTTTAACTATAAAAAGAAAAGCAGAAAAAAATAGCGATAAGCGACCTAAACCAGTATTTAAAGAAAGATGTCTTATCTCTCCAAAATAAAAGTTAAAAAGATATGGGCTATGTAATAACGTGATCCGGATGCAGTAGGTTTCGTTCACACAGGGAGGAAAAAGAGGGCGTAGTCGACAACATCGTTAAAAAAATTTGACTTAGCTTTGGATAAATTTTGACTGGAAATTACCCGTAATGCGCAAACACGGGAATGACTGACAGAATGTGGTTTTCACTTCAGACTAACATGCCACGTTCACTGTTCTGATCAAACGTTTTACAAAGCTAAAATAATGAAACACTCGAACAATGTTGGCTGTTGCTTGGAGCATGAATATATGTTACCAGATTACATTCTACAAAGAACACGTAAATTAGAGGTATCTTCAAAAATCTGATGCTTAGCTTAATTTGGAGGAACAAAATACGCATGTTTCGAAATTTTCATGCCGTTCTGACCAACCGAAAGTCGTCCACAGTGGTTACAGTAATTGAAACCAGACCAAGTGGAATGCTAGATACGCCCATGGCTTGGTTATTTGCTTTTGGCCGTGGTTTGCGCAACGTTACTGTGCCGTCTTAAATTTTGCCCCATTACCATACGTGAATGTTTTGCCAAGGACTCTTACGGCGTGCAAAAGGATACAAGTCCTGTCAATACTCTGCGGTTTACGATTGAGTTATAAATTTCGCCAGTAATCGTATTTCATAAAAAGAAGTTTGGTACCAAAGCGCTTGCATCACTCAGCATTCATTAGATGATTTCTTACAAGAAACAACAAACTCAAAGAAAGCAAATGAACTAAAACAAAGGTGCTGAGTGTCAAAAATTCTAAAAGTTCGGGAAAAACCTTGTTTAACGCTGATTTTACATGACTGAAAGGGAAACTATAATTCGTTTGATGGCTGCGACGTCCTAGCGTCGAACACGTTAAGTGCACCGATTCATACATTCCATTCTGCTGATAATAAGTCAGATAGGGGGATATTTTGGGAACATCATTTCAAGGTCAGCCGCGGCTGAACATCCGAACACGGGTTTTTAACAGAACAAACTCTAACAGCTCGTCAATCTTAGCAATGGTGTCTTCGGTTCATCTTATGCATAGTTGTATCAGTTCCTCCATGATTTCTTAGCTTTTGTCTATGCCGAAATACTCCTTTTCTTTCCATGGTTACAGTCTCCTTGGGGTTCACTCAGGCAGCACATTGTCATTAAACCGGACAGTTCCTTCCTCTCCCCAAAAACTCCAAAAATACGACCTTTCTTACCATTACTCAATTTAACCTACTTTTGCCTTTGCTAGATCTTTACTTAACAACGGAAATCCGCTTGACATGTTGCAATAAACTTAAGTACTTCAGTGTTGGTCCTAGTCATCAACTGCAGTGCCTTAGTGATGTTCGGTGTGTTCCACTCTGAATCCCAAGCAAGCCTAAGAGACCTAACTCACTGGCAGAACGCACTATTCATAAGGTTGCTGAAAACTCACAGCTTACCAACAGCTTCATTCTTCCTGGAGTCCATCGGATAGTCTCCGTCTACCTCATGTTTCACTTCAACACCAGACTGCACATAAATAAAGAACTGCCTCTCAGTTGCAAAATGTAAACAAGCATACGGTATTTTTCAAGCGAATGGCAAGATATTCGGGATATCTGAGCACTATAAATAAGAACCTCTTCTGAACCTCATGTTAATACCAATGTGATTTGAAAATGTTTCGTCAAAAGCAAACCCTTTCCACTCGGACACTTTGTGCCATTTTTGGGATTTTTTTCTGACAGCATATCTTCTAACAATGAAAGCGTCATTATCCGAAAAACAGATTAAATCGTTATTTTCTAGACAGGAAACACCACTGACAAGATTCATGAAAAACCTCTGGTAGCCAATAACCGGTTACTTCGAAGCTTTCTACCCAATGACAGATTAAATCGTTATTTTCTAGACAGGAAACACCACTGACAAGATTCATGAAAAACCTCTGGTAGCCAATAACCGGTTACTTCGAAGCTTTCTACCCAATGAACAAATAGATAGATAGATAGGTGCTTACTACCCTGCTTGGACAAATCCTTTTATGTTAACCGACCGACCACGGACACAATTGCCCGTTTTTATTAAGAATGGCAGCGCGAACGGTTGGCTAAGTTTTGCTCTTGAGTTTGCACATACTTGAGATGGTGTGTAGGCAACTGCCGTTCGTCTGAGAGAGATAAAGTAACAAAACATACTAGGGCACCGTCTTCTGTACGGATTTTGTTAGCATGGGTGGTCCTGTGCAAATGATACGAATGATTTGCAAACGTTGTACAAAGTCCGTCAGCCGAATCTTATCGGTTTCTTTAAAGATGCCCTATTGATAGCGATGACAGTCTTTAAGGGACTGAAAAGAGTGGACGGCTTCCGGTACCCTACAGATCAGGAAGAAACAGTTTACATTCAGTCAAGCAACTTAGCAGCCACATAAACGTGAGGTAGAAATGACGTGTAAATAGAGGGAAAATATAGTACTCCTTGTGCAGAAAGACTGTGAACTGTGGAGGTAAATGTCCCACACTACCCATGACTTATGAGCAAGTTGTAAGGAAGCTTTTGAACCTGCTCATATTGAAAGGGAATTTCTGACAAAAGCTATTGCTACAGATGTATTGCACATTGCACAAATTGCTTTGGGATATGATCTGAGTAAATCGGCAAAATGCACTCATCTGCAAATTTGTTTAAAGACTGAGCTGAATTCTATTTGACACCTTCGTTTATCATGTTGTTCAGATGAATTTGATGCACATAAACCCTGTCATGTTTCAATTGGTGCGTTGTTCGAGATAATGTAGTACATTGTTTAGACAGGACATACTGCTCATAAGGTTGCTGAGAACTCTGCAGCAGCTCACAGCTAAATTAGCCATTCATTTGGCTCAGCGAGTAGGCCTAACCCCCGAGTTTTCTTCAGGCTTATGCGGTAACTGAAGACCAAAACAGACAATAAAGTAAAAAGTACCGTAAGCGAGGATGTCGGCTTGGATTTATTTCAGCCTCTGTTGCCGCTTACTTAATTTACAACTGGACGTTTCTCCAACTGCTCACATCTTGGTATTCGAGTAGGACATGAGGCTGACTTAAATCCGTGGGGTGTGCCAACCTGATGAGCCAAAAGAAGAAATAAGCCGGTCGTTGGCTGTGGGCAAATTTTCAATTAAGTCAAGAGGACTCCGGAAAACCCCAGTATTTACATTCGGTCGTAAGAATGCTGTACAAGGTTTTGTCTTCCGTCATGATAAATAACCGCTCCAAACAGTTTTCGGCTTTGATTTGCGATGTGTAACATTTTCGCCCCGATTTGCTGGATGTAGCCAAGGTAGTCGGTAGCCAAGTAAACTCAGTGGCGATAAACTATGGCCTCTTGTGGTACAAAAGTAAAAAACTTTTTCTCCTGACTAGACTGATGAAAACCGGCATCAGCATTCCGTCGTTGCTCTTGTGATATCGTACGCAATCTTGAAGTACGATGGCAAACCTAATCAATTGTCGCGAGACCTGTTAAACATTTACGTAACTAGATTCTTTGCACGATGGGTAATCATCCAATTCCGGCCTTACATTTTGCATTAAACTACGTGAAGAAACCCCCGCGTACAGTGGGTAATATTATATGTGGTTTGCACTGAACCGCTTGTACAACTAGCTAGTAGCCCTGTTTTCGCACGAGAACAGAAAGGACAATTCTGAATTCAGCAGCATACCCAGCTGATCTTTCATAAATGTCAAACCATGTGGGTACAGTTAGTTTGTTGAAGCGCATGGTATATCTTCAGATCAGCCCTGTGACCCGCACCACAAATAGGACGCATTTTAAGCACACATACGTATGACTAGCTAATACTCGCCAGTAATCAGTACGGCAGACTTGGTGGGTTGGTATGCGTATCCAGGTTGGCTGTTACATCGAGCTTAGCCGAGGGACACCAGCACACAAACAATGCGCTTAGCTGAAAGTGTGACCAGTAGAAAATCTGTATCTCGTGTAAGCCGGAGGGGAAATGCTCGGATGTTAGGTAGGGAGGATCAATCCTGAAGCCATCAGGACGTCCAACTGGTGGTCCGTAATTTTCACCTCACGTGCGTACGGCCAAACAGCTGAGCCTCCCAGTGCATGCAAAGAGACATCTGGTGGCTCAGCATACATATATATACACAAAAATACATGCTTTATATGAATTCCTTGATCAACTAAGGTCAAAAGATCCGTGGTTAGGCCCTGAACGAAATGCCTGAGCACAATACAGTCGAAACCCTAACACTTACCTATTTCCTTTAGCTTGATATTTCCTAGTTTGTACAGACGTTTTCCACACCTTTCAGTCAAGTCTCCTCTAGCAAAATCCTCTCCAAGGACGGAGTAGGTAAGGAAAATTTTGTTTTTTCGATTTGATTTTCAGTACCCCCAAGACAACTGGAGCTCTACCAAATGGTTGAAGTGACTTATCCAAATAGGACACTGGAACCGAGACCAGTAAAGAATGGCCACAATGAACCACTGTGGATACACGTTGGCGAAACCTTTCACATGCAGTGCCATAGTGACGGGAGTCGCCCAGTAGCCCATCTTAAGTGGCTGATTAATAATTGTCCTATAGACGAGTGGGCATCCAAACGCCAAAGCTCTGATCAGGACAAACAGTGGACAGAAAACAAAATTGAGTGTCATGAGAAGACGGCAGAGCTGATAGAGCTTGCAATGCTTGCAAAAATATCCACGGATAAAAAGCCGAAGCAGTTCACTTGGAAACCTTGGCAGAGTTCAAAAAGACGAAGCCAAAGAGGCGATATTTTGGCCAGTGTTCCAGGAAATTTTGTGTGAGTTTTTTCTCTTTTTAATGTTTTTACTTGTTTCCAGAAGACTTAACGTTAGTTTGCGCAGGTCCAAATTCCAACCGAAATTAACTGTTTTGTAGACTACTTATTTGCTTGTGTTGGCGTTACAATTTATAATTCCATACAAATATCTCCAAATGGCTTGTTGACAAAGTGCCTGGTGCGCACTAGAACCACTGGACACTTAGATCTCTTTCTAATTATCCCTGAAACAGAAATCTAGGTGGAAAAACAACAGTTTACAAATGCCACCCGAATACCCTGAACAGTACTCAGATCAGTAACCAGGATAACCCATAATAGAATGGTGTACCCGTACGTGACTCTCTAGAGTAATAAGGAAGCATTATTGTCTGCAGAGAATTGGCGAACACCGTGTACGTAATCATCACTCTTCAGGTTCATCCCAACAATTCGAATCTTACTCAATTTCTTGTATTTATGCCAAGATGCAACAAAATAAATTAAATATAACGTTCTCATGTCAAGACCATGTTTGAATTTTCGGATCAAGCGCAACTTTGCCAAGTGAAAAACAGAAGACAGCAAAAGGTTTCTGTATGGAGCATTTCCCCTGAATCTGAAACCATCTAAGATTATTACTAATAGGTCACATTAACTAACTGAAATAAATGCGAGTTGACCTCGCACGAATGTTTCGGCAACACTGCCGAGCGGAAACCTGCAGTCACCTAGAGCGCAGTCCCCTCGTTTGCACACATCGATCTAGAGAAGTACATAAGTAAGACTGACACAACATCTTTGTGCAGTGTCTTAGAAAAAATCCAGGTCGCTTGCACATGAGCGTTGCTAAAAAGTATTGTCGTAAGGATGAACGACTGCATTTTCACTACACACTGTGAAAGCACCAGAATAAACATCAATTACTCACTTTCTTGTATGGAATCAAAGAGTGTTTTACTGCCCACAAATGTTCCTTATTCAGTTCGTTCTGTGCTGTAGCCAGCATTCACTTGCAAAGAAGAATGGAAATTGCCATTCAGATAAAAATCCACACCCTGCTTGTTTCCTCCACATGTATGTAGCGATACATTTTTAACGGAATAATCAATTGGTTCACTGACGACTAGTCCAAAAGCTTCGTGGCATTTGATGATGTCTCACATAAACAATGCGGATACTGACTCATCAGGAGCCGTTCGTTTGCGAACATCTTTTTGTGTTTATCTAGAGTCAATTAAATCCCGGTCGAACGGATTTTAGGGCAGTTTATCTTGAACGAAGGTAATCATTCTTTTAAAGTGGCTGTCACGGCATCACAAATGCACCTGTGATGCAGTCCAACGGAAGTTGTAGGTTAAGTTTAATGGCACAATATAATGTGCACTAACCAGAGGCATCACGTCAGGATGTGGATATCAGTCCAACAAAATGTATGGAAAGCAAACGGCAAGGGTGATCAAACTGCATGCTTCGAATTATAAAGCATTTTTGTGTTAGGCTATGCACTAAGGATGTTCAATTCCATGGGCCGGCTTAAAGTTACATGGTGGGAAATCAAAATAGTGTTTCGTGTGCGTGTGCAGGCTAAAGAGCGGATTAATGATCTCGGTAGCAAATCCAAATGTGTTTAATTGGGCACTATAAGACCTGTTTCCCTTCCCTTGTTGCTTGTTTGAATACAATGAAACTGCCGAGGGTAAAGTTGTAATGATAATGCTTTTAGTCCGCCGGTACTACTTTACTTTTGGATGACTTAGTTCAAATTATCTCTAGCATGAAAGTCGCAGACTACATCGTAGTGATAGTGAACGGTGGGTTAAAAAAGTAGAGGGTTTAAAGTGCAAACGGGCTATGGAGATTGGGAAGTCTCACACAAAATGTAGTTGACTGTGGGGGCAAATAAAACGAACTTAGTGGGCTAATCCCCTTAAAAATAACATTAAGTAAAGACCGTCTGTGAGAACTTGCAACATCGCGTCTTGCTTAGCGTTACCGAGAGTTTAACTCGGATTTTTCTGACTGCTTCCAGTTTACGACTAACTCAACTGAAGCCTATCTTCAATTACCAGGTTGGTATCAAATTTCAAGGCACTTTTCACAGCACTAGACCTTTCATCAGCTGTAGGGGGAGACAAGCGGTCGAGATTTCAGTGTCTATTTGTTGTTACCCTATCTATTCTTCAGCACTTTTTGCGCTGTCGAAATATTTGCTAAAACAAACTGTAACAGGTCCACTTAAAAAGCCTGCAAAAATTCAAGCGATGGTAATTCAATAATTTGTGATGCAAGTGTAGGGCTACAAATTATTTTGAGCTTCGGTTGAAACACCTCGTAAGTGGGAGAGTTTGTCTTGTGTCGGTAGACGGTTATAACAGCACTGTTAAGTCTAGCTTGCTCTACAATCGATCGGCGCGTCGTTTGGGTCGTCGGCTAAACCAACCACATCGCTTAAGTGTGAAACGTTCACCTGTTCAAAGTTGATAGTTCCGGTGCTTTTAGTGTTCGTAGGATGACTTATTAACACGCTCGCCTCGCACATTAAATGCCCGGAGTTCGATTTCCGGTGCAGCCAAGGATATACACTGCTGATTAGGCTTAGTAAGATCAGAACCGGAGTCCGGTACCTCATTTTTTGGTGTGGACTTACTAGAATGATTACACCAGAACAGTTGGACTGTGTGAATGTGCTTAATGTAAAAGTAATACTCCTGTGTCGTTATGAGCCACCTGATCAAGGGAGATGGGGCTTAAACTTTTGACAAATAATGAACAAACAAGCAACAGCTTTAAAAAAGTTGATGGGATGCTTTAAGACAGGGATTTGAAATGTTGCGGTCAGGGGATAGAAGTTGGGATGTACGCGCAAGTCGCAAAACTATGGGCGTTTTTTCAGACAAACAAGCGGTCCAAAAGTCCAACCTAGTAGAGACCTTTTATCATTCCTCATTCAAGAGAAGATAGAAAACCACGGCCACCTGTTTCCACCGATACCATTGATACAAAATGCAACATCATCAAAAACCGAACCACAAAATCCAGTGAGATCACAACCAAAAGCACTAGAATGCAATGTCTCCATTTGAGGTGGGTTTCTGGTGCATTTGCTTGCATTTAAGTACCAGACGAATGATGTGCCCCGAGAACCATTTAAAAGGAATAATAATAATGATAACTTTATGTACATGGCAACTCAGTTAATTCCACTGTAAAGATCGAACCGGGAGTCAACAGAACGCAGGTCGGCTTGATGTTTGCCTGTTCTATTTAGTTCCACCTTGTACAAATGTTCTTAGGTGGTGCACATGACAATAAAGAGAATTGATATAAAGTCGCTTTTATCTGATAGACTTTATTCCAAATAAGATTATACAGCACTAAATGTTCTTAATTTCAGCCAAGTCATATTCGGTTGCCTTGAGGCATTTTGTCGAACAATCATGTACAATGTCAGTGGAATTCGACCCATGGTGATGATGAAAAACATCAAACCACTCACGACACGGGATAGTGAACAGTTTCTAGTATTCGCCTTTGGTTGGGCCCTGGAAAATAGTCAAAGTTTCCATCCACCATCCGATTTACCCAACCAGTTCTGATGCTGTTTTCGAGTGGCCCTACCGCTTGGGTTCATACTGTGGTCTTGCATTCATGATGGAATACACGCAGTTAGTTATCAGCATCTCACGCTGCTAACTCGACCATGTATACATCTTTAGCACCAACAATCGGCATATCACTTTAAATTTCTGTCACTTCCGAGTGAATGAATTGATAACAACAGAAAAACAAAAAAGGATCAGATTTAGCGCCATCATAATGTATCCATTCCCCAAAGCTTTCATGTCTGGCTCATATGGTGCTTTTTAGAGGCATCTAATGACTGTCTCTCAAACTCTTCGTGGACAGACCTGCATGAAACCCAAAAATAACTAAACAGGCGAAAGAATGTGTCTATTGTATAACTTCCTCAAAAAGAAGTGATTGAGCTTTAGAATGGTCATTTGGCACAGCCCTCAAACCGAACTCACACAGAATTTGTAAGGACTCGGTCATTTGGAATGGTGGAATGGAATGCGAAATGCAAAAATGAGTTATTGATTTTGTTGTATTTTCAGCTGGAAAGCTGTCACCGATATTAAAATTCTGCCTTTGGAAGTTCCAATGGACAGTTTCACCATTCGCTGTGAGGTGAACAACGATTGGGATTTTTCAACGAAGGAAGAAAACGTCGCTATGGTGAACGGAAATCCGGTACGGCCCTACCAAAGGAAATATCTTGGCAATAAAACAAAGCTATCGATCAGCACTACAATTTCTTTTCACTGTAAGTACTATCCTTCTCATACCTTTAGGCCATAAAGCACACCGGGTGTGCCCTGAGAACAACAGAAGAAACAGCTTTAATCGTTTGCATTACACGTAATAGCGTGTCAATGGGAAATTTTAAGAAACACTATCATCCAGATACATCGGAACGTAAGCAGCCAGTGCTTTTGCCGCGGAAGACGCAGGAAAGTAATTAAGGCGCATAATCCTAATATATTTAGGTGACCCACTTGAAAATGTTGATATGCTATTTCTTGTATTTTCTTTTTGCCACTTCCGTGTTGATTTGACTAGCCACTAGTTATTAAAATTAACCATCTTTGGTTGACTTGTTGTGATATCGCGGATATATTTTAACAGACAGAAGTAAAATCGATAAAGATTTATACATGGACCACAGAATTTACTGAATTCGCAGAGATCATACTGTTGTAAGCAGCTCATAGTTGGACAGAATGTAAACTGTTTCATTGTTGGCCAAAAAATGTCTTTATGTGTGAAATATTTTTCGATCAGTAAGAAATAAATTCACCCAAAACTTACTCGGGTTGCACCCCTCTAAGAACAGTTCAATTGTCTGGTGGTTTAGATCTGGCTACCAGTAAATAATAGCTACGAAAAAGTAGTGCGTAAAACCGTAAAAATTTTCACCGCGTTGAGTCATTTTTTCAGTTTTCGATGCGAAGCGCTAATGACTACTCAGGATAATCTGGTGAAAACAACTTTTGGAAGTTGCTTATATGCGACAGATAGACATGGTCGAAGTAATACACATCGAGCTTTGTAAAACTATCTGTACAATCAGTTTGTATCCAAACTACGAATAGTGTTATACATTGCACAGAAAAAACACTCAACTGGTTTAACTAACGCACATTTCCAAACACAAGGGCCGCCTTACGCGCATTGTTAGTAAAAATCTGTTAGATTCCATCAGTAAGTTGCAAATCGGCCGCAATCTTCCAACCTTTTTAAAATATATTATGGCTTGTTCCTCGGTCTTCATCAGGAAAGTCGTTTTCATCTTGGAGTTGCCGTTTGAGTAATAAGACAGCTGGTGTCTACTCATCCTAAAAGAAGAATTGCATGTGGTGCTTTAAAATAATTTGCTCTTGGCAAATCCTGGGGTCCAAATACAAAGTTGGTCTATTGTATTACTTGCTTACTAGTTTGGGCTCTTTCACCCGCTAAATAGATTTTTTGCATAATAATATGCTCGAGCGTTTTGTACCACAATCTCAGATAATTAGCCAATCCCTCATATATTTTACTGAACTGTATCTCTGATGTGTGCTTCATCCCTTGAATGATAGCGAGAGACGGAGGGTTGATACCTTTTAAGGTCAGATATGCCCTTCGGGAGACCGCTATCAGGTCTTCGCAGTAGAATTGAGACACAGCGCCACCTGAATCTGACTTTCTGACATAAAGAATGTCGTCACCGTTTGTCCAACAGAACACGACTAATGACCAAAAAAATAGAGAAGACGGAGAGCGACAACTGATAGGACAGAAAGAATGTTTAAAAGTACTCCCCAAACCCGACTGACAACGCACCAACTTTTTGTGGGGCGGACATATGAAATGCTAGTAATCAGTCAGTGCCGACCACCTTCTATATGAAGTAAAGGAAAGTAAAACAAGTTCCCTAGATGAATAACTGTCTTCATCATAAAACAGACAAACTTTTTTGTAAGTCACATTGCAAGAGGCTTTGCGTGAAACGAATCAAATCTTCATCTAAACGTTAAAACGTAATGAAGACGTCTTACAAGATGCAAGCACTCTCGTAATGCTGCTCAGCCATAATAATATATAGATTAAAGTTGGAAAGTACATGGACTCCGCCAGGCAGTACAGTTGAAAGACATGTGGTAAGAAGGACGATAAAATTAGCCAACAATAGTGTCCAAAATTATATGATCGCTTGGGATGCCAATTGGTTTTCGTCTCGACAACAGCTCTGTCTACTGGAGTCACCACGAGGCAGCGTTGTGTTTGAGATGTTTGCCTCAGACTTGTGGCCTCTCTGGATAACCCGCCGGGATGAGGCCAGGGTTATCGGCTCGCGTGGACCCTTTATTTTTGTACGGCTTGAATTCCTCAACCTAGTACAGTGGAATTCGGATACGAACAACTCTGAACTTTCCTGAGGCATAGGAGATATTCTGATCTTCTTGTCAGAAAGTGTTCTTCATTACTCACTTCAAAGTTGTCAACATTGCCTCGGTTTACATACAGCTGCTGTTTGAACACACATTTGATAATATTCCTATCAAAATCAGTCGCTGTGTTGTATGTTGCGTGTTTAAATCAGCTAAGCTAATGAATCTACAACAGTGATTCCCGATCCGTCAGTTGAAGATAATTTGCCTATTCCGGCCATCTAAAAACCGTTCGCAAACATGAATGTACGTGTAGAAGCAGGCATGCAAGTGGAACAGTAAGGCAGGTATCCCTATGAGCGTCGGGACATGCAGCAAAATGTTTGTTGACAAGCTGCTCAGAAAATCTACACAGACATCTTTCAGACAGAAACTGCACACTAACTCCAGGTATGTTTCCTGCTTTTACTTTCCTAATCTTACTTCTACTTTCGAAATACGAGCAGTTGGGATGCACAGCTTGGTTGTTGGTTCATCCCCGAACTTGGTATTTGGACTGTGCCAGCTGGTAGGGAAAAAAGCTAAGGTGCTTCAAAAGCCTCGTTATAGTGGACAGCACATAGGGGGCTTTGAGTTCCGCCAAAATTTCCTGAAGTTCTCTCTCAGCTTCTGCTAGAATCTGAGCTGGGCTTAAATCATGCATGCATTATGATTATTTTGCGCACCAAAAATTTCAGTTTTACTTTGCTTGAATTTACCTGTGTCGGTAAGGTTGTTGTCATTGTTATAAGGAACTGAGTAGATCTAGTGAATGTGATCTCTTTTGAAAATGGAATGCTTCCTAAGTGTCGTTGAAAAAATCAAACGTTAGGGTACACAAAATATTTTGAACATTAGCTGCTGTAATTTTGAAACAAGGCTCGCTGCTTCGGCAGTTTACCCACGTATATTCACACACGTCCTCGGTAAGCAAATGAACTACGAAACGTTTCAAGTTTTTTATCCAAAAGCCCTGACAGCGCTACGGGATGTTCAAAAGCTTCGATTATTCGGTTCACAACCAAGTGATCAGATCCTTCATTGAGAGACCGTAAGAGCCACGAAACAGCTGTAGAAGAACTTGCTAATCATAATTTTTGTAATCTGTGGTACAGTGTACCAAGACATCCTCCGTTTATCTGCTGGCCATTGTATATATTAGATATCAAATATTTCGGACGCGCACTGTTGGTTATTCCAAGCGAGGACAGAGGAGATGTTCAGCAGGTTACTATTCTCTTGCGCAGGTTGACTTCATTTGAACAATAAGAAAAATGGTCAAATACGTTCAAACGTCTACTCGGATGTCTTAGATACCATATTTCTATACCATATTTCTATCGCAGCAACATGAGCTGTATTTACAGATACAGGAGTTTGGGTTTCTTAAGACGTATTTTCAAGTCACTATCTCTCCTCCACAAGGCCAGGTTGCCATAAATTTTGCTGCAAAGATTCTACAAAACTTTTTGGCACCAATTAGTGCCAGCACTAATTATGCACCAAATAAAGTGTACGAGTTTTGAACGTGCACATACAAAAGGCAAGTTTTCCTTCTATCACAACTGTGCATCGAATTGCTGATCTATCAGAAGGCAATGTGTACACTGAAAAATGATAGTATTAGGCATACTAACAACACCGCACAAGCCAACGCGTTTTTAAATACGAATGCCTAGACCTCTAAATCGTATGGGCGGACTAGCCCAAATTCATGTAAATAAACCCGCTTTCCTTGCAGAAACGGAACTGAGTTAAGTTTTCATTCAAAGGTTGCTGCAATTTACAGCGATCTGACAACCTCTTCCCCCGAACACGAATGAATAAATCGAGGTCTCAAAGAATGATACGCTAATCGCTGTGGAAATGCTAAGAAAAACAGAATCTTGTGTTTTGAGAAAGCACCAGATAAGAACAGCGCACTTAAGTAAAAATAATAAAGTCACACGTTTTTGGTCGGCTAAAAGAGTGGAGTACAACTCTAAGTTTTGACATAAGCATTTTCACCAAACACAGCTACTCATCTGGATGCATTAAGCGTTTCAAGGAGCTTAACCCAGTGGGATTTTTTAGTCCTCCGTTTTTGTCCCGTATCACTATTAGGCTTTCCGTTACTAAGTAATGGCTCACTGTTAATACACTACTGCCGCATTCAGAATGAAGGCATTTGGAACATTTTTTATTCAGTGACTCCAGCCACTGTTGAACTGTTTCCCGTACCAGTGTAACGATGGATACTAGTGATGAACGATGCCAGTAGTCTGCGGTTAGTTACCAAGCTCCGACCCGCATCTGATGAAAGGTGAATTTTATTGCGGAAATTATGAAACCGCTTTGCAGTGTTAGTTTACTATTGTATAATAGCCTACGAATATCCAGGAACTTTCAAGAGGAGGCGTGAGAATGCTCAATTTTTGAGGGCTATGTGCGTATGCGATGTTTACTTTCCTTTCTAATGACTTGTAAGTGCTTGGTTCGTGTTGGCTAATAAATCACTTTGCAGCGAAGGGTGTTCCTTCTTTCACCAACACGCCATTTAAAGGACCTTTTTACTAAACTGAAAAACTGTTACGCTCTGCTAAAAGTTTTCTGACAGTGAGACATCCGTAATGGCCCCTGCCGTCATTTGGATTAATAAAATGGTTGCTTTCCTTGGGGTAGAATTTGCAAGAGTCGATGAGATTTTACTCCGTGTGATGTTGCTACCTAATCATCTAATGCGACCATTCGTAACAAATAGTGATACCACGATGCATTTACCAGTCCACTGTAGAGAACGTTATGACCACAAGAAGCTCTATCTCGAAACAGTTAGATCTTATCACATTCAATTCTGCTGCGCTGGAACTCTGATGACACATTTCAATCAGGTATCCAAAGTAATCGCATCATCAGAAATTGCTCTTTGTCTATCAGTAGAGAGCAATGTTAGGAAAACACTCGGTCCACGTAAGTCGACCGGGCACGATTGCGCAAATACATAAAAGCTTTAGCATGACAAATTGTTTTTAAAATGGTTTCCCTAATGCATACGATTAAGATAAGCGTAAATACGCATTCCAAGCGAACGTCCGTAAATGGATACAAACGTCCACCCTTTTCTAATTAAAAGAGCATTCAAGGACTAACACAGGAACTCAAACCCTGTCCTGTGTGGTTCCATTCAGATACACAATAACTTGGTATTTGTCTGGCGATGAGTGATATCCTAAAAGTTTTATTTCGCCTCCTAAAAAATTAAAAATCCGCGTCTCCATAACTTGCTTGCCCCGCATGTCAGATGTTCAAAGCCAAAATCGTGGCGCGGCTAATGATATGCAGTGCTTATGAGCTCCGATAAGGGAGAATCTCGAATTCAGTTCTTCTCCACCCAATAAGCTCACGAGAATACTTGTGCCAGGACAGGAAAAAAACTGTTTAAGTGAGAATGATATGAATGTACATTTCATAAATCCAGCAACCACCTATGACTAAAAGCTTATGCTCTAAGGCACACCAATAAGACCCATGTAGGCTGCATTCTTGATAATCATATTGATTTTTCCGGGTCATTTCTGACTCGAAGAATAAATGTTGAAGAAATATAAAGAAATCGTTGATGAGCGCAACAGAATTAAAGGAAGGAAAAAGGAAGTGATTAATCAATTAATTTTCATCAGAAGCAACGCCACTTGCTAGTAATGATAGTTATCTGTTCTTGCTTAGTGACTATACCCGGTCTGGTTGAATGGAAATATTTGCAGTAAGTAGTCTCCTCAAAACCGCAAACAGTATAAAATGCCTTTATCGAACCCGAAAATTCAGACCATAAGGTACTCCCTGATACTACTGTGGTAGACTACTGTAGGTACTCCCTGATACTACTGTGGATAAACTACTATGGTGGATATAATATACCAGCAAATGCACAACTAAAGATCTGTTGCAAGAATCGTTCACATCTAATTATGGTATACATGGTAATCGCCCACCAGGAGACTTGCACCACCTCAAGTACTATTTGCAAAGATCCAAATAATTTTGATGGAATATCTTCTGGCGGTCAAGACAATTTCAACGCTTTTGACGGAAGCATCAGAAAAAGTGAGTTTTTGGATGCGTCCCCCACAGTAGCTAAAAGATATCATTAAAATGTTCGGCCCAAAGGCTAAGTAGCACATGTCAGTTGTTGCTCACGACTGTTATGTTATTTCTCAATCAGTCAACAGCCCATGTATGGCTGCCAACCGGGATAATAAGGCACTAGACCATGATTAACGCACGATGACATTGGTTGTTCTCAATGGAAGTGGCATCTCTATAAGAGGCCCTTATAAAATGGACCACTATTTTTTTCTGATCAAAAAACACGTGCCTTTATAGAATGTTTTCGCGAATTTACTCTGCCATTATGGTGCTCACTCACCTGACCTGTAAAACATTATATACGGTTAGCTGTGAGTCTTATTTGCAGTGCTGTAAGAATCCAAACTGCAGTCTCTTTTAATTTAACCAGGCCGTAAACATCAAACTCAGTTTGGAACTTGAATTTTTTCCACTCAAAACAGCATTCGATATTATGGAAACTGCTGCACTGGATCAAAGGCTGGTTGTGAAGTTTCAAAGAAAAATGCCCTTATACACTTGAAGCATACCAATCGTAAATGCTTGCTCAGCTTTGTTCACCTAACCCCATATTTTGACTTGATTTCCATCTGGTCGACATCAAGGCAATCGAATACACAATCCTCAACATGGGGGAATAATTATGCTGCAACGTGTAGAATTCTCCCAGTCGGAGCCCACAATTATCAGTAGCGTCTTATTACATATCTGACCATTCCGTGTAGACGGTGATTAGTCTATAGACAAAATTCGTTGTTTGGCGTGTTCCGCTTAACCATATACTTTTATTTATGTATATAGATAGGTATACAGATAGGCAGATTGACAAACAGACAGACAGACAAATAGATAGATAGATAGATAGATAGATAGATAGATAGATAGATAGATAGATAGATAGATAGATAGATAGATAGATAGATAGATAGATAGATAGATAGATAGACAAATAGATAGATAGGTGGAAGGATGCGCAAGCAGATGGACTGATAATTATCCTGCCTACTCTTTATGGTGAGTTGCACAAGCCCTCAAGCTTCTCTGTAATAACGGCTCATCCAAATACACAAAATTGTTAAAAGTATGTAACAAATTAGAGCGTCTTGTGTGCTTATTCTGGTTAAAATGGCAGAAGTACTACTTGTGGGGTTGCGCTTCCCTATAAATCCAATAGTTGCTAGTCCATTTCAATCAATTTCAATCAATTACAGTTTTGTCCCACCTTATCATCGTGACCGGCCCACCCACACAACCGAAGGAATCGGTTTTCATAGAAAATCATCCAGTCCGATTTGAATGTCAAGTGGGGAGGTTTCAACCAAAGACGGCGTTGTTGACATACGAGTAAGTAATAATTTTGCAGCGCTGTGGAGTCCAAAGAATTCTTATGGTTACTTTATTCTAATTATACAGGTGCATTTTTCAGGTGGTCCATAGTTGATTCGGCCTCGGAAATCGTCCCTGCAGACAAACTGCTCAACATAATGGCCAACAAGACTGTTCATTTGATCAGCAGTAATCAACACAGTTCACGTATAGAGATACTCGTGAACAGGGAAATGCACAAAAAAATCCTTCGCTGCACGGTTCACAGTCAACTCAAGCGGCCCGTTAACCTAAACGAAAGTGGGCCGCCGGTTGTTACTTCGTCGGCCTCTTTGGAACTGAAAATTTTATGTAAGTTGAGAACAAACTATTGCCTTAGGTTTGCTTTACTTCCGTTTGAGATCATGGCTAACTATCCCGGCTAGACTATCCCTTTGAAAACTTCTCCTTACAGATGGACCACGAATCAAGCGACAAGAGACAACCTACGTTCCGATTCGTTTGCCCAATCCAGAAGAGTACACTGGCAGCGACCACCTCGTCTTCCCAGATGATGAAAGTGGGTTTTGGAACTCGACCACATTGGCATGGCTCGAAGTACGTCTATTGGCACAGTGCTTTGATATTCCGAGCAAATAGAGATGACAAAAACACATAGTTCTTAGTTTTTACAATGATTTTCAAAAGTGCCTTAAGCTTCTTTAAAGCATTCCAAACATATCATAAAGCTCTAATATACACAAGACTGTCTCCGCATCAGATATCTTTTATTTCGAGGTGCTATTTAAAAAGCTTGGTTAATGCAAGCTGTGCGGGGTGTTTAGTTAGTTTATGGTCATCATTTTCGCGAGGTAGTCGCTGAGTACTTCGATCGATATTCAGTGGGGAGTTACCCCAAACAAATCCATCAAAAATATTCTCTTTGCGAGTTTTCTCTTCTTGTCAAAACATGCCTCAAGAAACCACCTAAGGTTGTCTCTTCTAGGATCTAATCTTTTGCACAGAAAAACTGCTCCAGATATCAACTAATAAATTAACAGAAGTTAAAGCTACTATCAACGAAGAACGACTCAAGTTAGTCCGGATAGCTGATATTCAGTGAAAATTAGGGTCTTTTAACTACAAAGCTGGAAACAGGAGTGTCTTCTGGAAACTTCTGCTTGAACTTTATTCAACCCATGCCCATATAAAGCAACGCAGGAACAACATAAATATCTGTAAAGTGGTAAATGCTGGAATGTTGGTAATCTTCTGGAATAGTACTGCTGAAATATGTTTTTCCGCCTGCTATGAAAAGCAAGTCAAACACTCAACAGCATTTCATCAGTCCATGAAGAAACAATGGCCAATATGTTATAATTTTGCCATATCTTGTGAGAAAACAGACGATGGCTATTGCTAAAAATAGATCCGCTGTGCACGTTTAGGACAAAGCGTTGCTTATTAGTTTCTCTCGAGTGCACGCAATTTTTTTTTGCTATTTGACCTCCGTGACTGCCAATAACGTGGCACTAAGAATCTGTAGACAGTCAAAAAATGTATGCAAAAGTTAGTTTGACGGGTTTGCAGAAATTTTCGGAGGCTGCACTATTGTAAGTGCTTTTCTCCCCTTCAGCAAACTTTTAAGGTGCGACAGTTTTCGGCAAACAGCTTTTGCTGTAAAACTAGGCGCATGTATTGTATAATAAGCCTAAAAGACACGGTGTTTAATGATCGGACTTTTCTTTTTTTAGTCTGCATTTCTTGGGGAAAGCAACCACAGACAACCCGAAACAGTTCAAATAGTTTCTCATAACTTGTAAAACAACCGCACATCTCAAGCGCGTTTCCAACACTATTTTTTCTTTTCTTGTGTTTATATGCAATTTTTTTATAGTATATTTTTCGTATTGAAACCACCGATTGCTTGAGATTAGGCAGCGATGTTACACATTGAACTACCGCGGAATCACATTGTAGTGCTGTGGGGTAGGACATTCAGTGAGTGTTTGTCCTCAGTCTAGTGTTCTTGGTCAGTCCGAACAGGAGCATGATGGGTGGTGATTGTGTTTTGCGTATGTAATCTAATCTTTTGCCTCCATCATTGCCTCAAAAGATGACCAGATTTGGCTGAAATCAGCAGCTTTACAATGTACGACAATAGTTATAGCCAAGTCGTAATAATCAGCTCGAAAATGAGACCACAGAAACCAGTTGATCGGTACCGAGTAAACAAATATAGTTCTGCTCATTTTTATACCAAAGTGCACGCTTTCTCTTCCAACCGAAAAGAGTTTTTCTGAGCATCTCTTAAGAAAAGCATTTTGTGACATTTACACTAAATGACATTTATTATCAGGCTGGTTAATACTGCAAAATCTGATTATTGTTGGATTTCAATTGATCAACAAATTGTAATGAAAACAGGAAGTCGCACAGTTGTTCAGCTTTTAGACGGGTTCACTGGAGTTAAGACGTTACCACTTGAATTATACTTGTGGATTCGGGGTTTTACACTCTGGCCTTTCGAAATTGTCCTTAAAGAATTTTCAACAAAATTCCTGAAATGATTTGATACCACTCAAATTGTCTAAAAAAATTCCGAGGCCACAGTCTAACTGACATATATATACATATCCAAGACAGGAAAACGTATGCCTCGAATCTCTCAATAAATGCACAATCATTCGAAATCATGTTAAAACAGTCTGAAAAGTGTGCGAGCCTTTTGAATCCATCCTGGATGCACTGATCTCACAACACTGTTTTCCTTACTGACCTGTTTAGAAGATCACTAGACTCAATCTAGTGGGTGCAAACTTCCCAAAACAACCTTGGTTGACATTCGGCCATCCTTGAATTTTTGCGGAGGTAAATCCCACGAAACATACATTATGCTTCAGAATGAGAGAAATCCACAGGGCCGACTGCGAAAACTTTTCTATCGGGACATTACTATTCTGGACCCGTTCGGTAGATGAACCAAGACTAGCGGCGTATTGTTCGGCAGAAATCAAATCAGCGCTGCACCGACGCATGGATGCTTAAACGAGGGTTAGCTGTTAATTTCAGTGGTCGGGTGAACTGATTACTTTAACAGCTTGTTTTAATACGCCCCCTGGTTAACGTCAAATTGTCCACTCACTGTGTCGGGAGATGCTGTGTAGGGTTGAGTAACTGCTCTGACCGAATACAGTACGATATAAACACAAGGACTAAAACCGGATCCGTGTGCAACGATACTAGACTCATTCCTTATAGGCAACCGCGGCGAATTCATGACCAATAAGAACACTATTCTTATGTACCTGAAAAATTTGGTAAATATTTGGCATTCATGAACACTGGTGACACGTTTCTCCAAATTCTTCTAGTGCGAGACGGACTCAAACCCCCCTGCACATATTTCCTGGTATTTTCGTCTTCCAAATGGGTCAATGCAGTTAACTGGATTTGAAACAAGGCAGCCAGTAAAACTGTACCAAAACGGCAACCTACTTCCCGCCTTGTCCAAAGATTACGTTTCAACAGTTTCCACTACACTTGGGACAAAGGATACCAGCGATGAGGTGGAGCAACGCAGCAGTCAAGAAGAGCACATATTACGCGGTCTCTGGAATTTCACATGCGAAGCTTATAGCTCCGGATTTCCAAGGCAGCGAGCGAGCAGAGTGGTGGGGCTAGCGGGTAAATGACCAATTTTTCGTCTGCTCCTGATCATTTTACTTCTCCTTCGGAGTTCACCCAAAGTAACCATCCTTAACAGGATGTTTGAACTTTTTCCCAGACTCAGGGTAAACTTCTATATTCCCCCAGGATCAAATGGCTTTAAATTCTTTGTTGACTGAGAACACCGTGGTGATTATTACAAGCAGTTTGTCCTAAAAACAGCCACTGGTACGTAATTTTGCTAATCGCTCCCTGCCTTGCCAAAAGAGCAGAGCAAGATCATGTAGTTTATATATATATATAGGGCATATATTCAGGTAATTTATACAGCTGTTTACGGGAATCACAATTAAAATGACAAGCTCTACACAGATCTTACTCACCTCCAGCAATGCACAGATAACATCCGGTGGCAAGATTTATGGAATACACTCGTCATGTTCTGCGCAAAAGCAGATAACAGGTTTTGAACAGATTTTTAAAGTTCAGATAGCGTACTAAGAAATATATCTATTTTGGTAGGAGAGAACGTTATATTTAGCGTAAATTTTTGCAGCGGGTTTAAATAGTCAGTTTTAGTTTTGGCCTAAATTGTAAGCCAGTTTTCTCACAGCGAGAAAGGAACGACAAAAAACAGGGACTTGATAAAATCCAGTAACTTTTTATCTGCGAGACTTTCATCCTTTTTGGTAAAACACCAAGGAGCTGTCCGGCTTGCTGTTTGACATTGAATTCATTCGTTTCTCATTTTTTTCTTCTAACGGGCTGACAGCAAAGGAATCCTAAAACAACTGAGCCCCGTAAGTGATCTTCACTCACATTTACATATGACCAAGAGGCATTGGTTTGACTTAATCCCATTGGAATTTGCTTTGATAAATACCACAAGAAAACTTAATTGCATATAATAAGAACATAGTAGCAACAACCACCGAGTCTGTAGTGTTCAGAAAACCAGTGCTGTGTTTCGTGTTTCATCGCTGTGTAGACGAACTAGTCTGAATGAACAGCCCGGAGGCCAACAAGTGAATAACATCCACGAAGGCGGTATTTATTAAGCTTGCTTTCTTTTCGTTCGTAATTCCTGTCAAGCGCAGCACAGACACAGACACCTTTAGTGGGATTAGGAAGTAGTGAACATGGAACTGCCCCACCATACAATTTTTTAAGTCTTCCGTACATTTCGTTGAACTGCAATGTCTTGAAAAAATCAAATTATTTTGGTCAGCGAGCGCGCTTTTCCTTGGCTTTTCAAAAGTATCATCAGTCAGTTAAGACGTTTTCGATCCAACCAACAACATGCCCTGCAGTTGCCATTTCTGGTAGAATTCGGAAGAATTCAAAGAACTTGGATTGTTAAGCGATAATTTTCATTCCGTCGCCACTCAAAAACGTCTGAAAACTTAGAAGCACACAACACACCGTAATCCACAAAGGACTGAAACAACACTTCAAAACTGCATGCGCGAGAAATGGATCGACCCTATTATGGCATGATTAGGAGTATACAGACATTGCTGCTGATCAGATGCTCGTGGACGTGCGGTTAAGTGTTCAAATTCTAGCAGGGATGGGCTGCACGCTACTGACTAGTTCCAACAGGAATAAAACGTAGTGATTCTCGACTGTTTGGTATAGTTCAAAGTGACTTACGGTGTAAAATCTCGGTAAAAAAAATCCTCAAATCTCCCCATATTCTCAACTAAACTTATGCATATTTTCGAACTAGTACGAGCTTTACAGCGCCTCCATAAAATAAACATGAAGGACACTGGAATGGTTCTCACTTTTGGTTTGCTTCATTGAAGACGAGCATAGGTGTATAGAGAATTTCCTCTTGTTCTCTATCCTTGTGACTCATATATGCATCTCGTAAACTCTTTACGAATGTGTTGGAACTCCGTAAATACGTGCCTCAGGTTACTCATTATGCAATTATTTCAGGTTTGTTTTCTTAACACTAGATTTACTGAATTTGTAACCAGTTTGCGGTAAATCTAAGCCCACTGGTTTCTTGTCTCAATGTTTTAATATTCGAATAGGTAGCAGCTTTGCGTTTAAATGCAGCTAAATTGCCTTTTACCCCCGTTAGGCCCACAGGTTTTGGGAGGAAGTCCTCAAGAAGAAAATTCATTGTTTTTTGGTTTATTTGCGTCAATTTACTTTCACGATGCTAAATAAGAATATCTTGGGAGATGAATGCTTGAAATAAAATGGCTTTAATTATTGGCCTACACTAGTTGCAGTTTCTCGTAAAATAGCGGATTCTGCTGCTTTTTGCATTTTGTAGTTGTCTTATTTTTTGCTAGATGTGCCAATGTTGACAGGCAGAAACCAAGTTTTTGTGCGGATTGGACAAGCTGTGGAGCTTCAGTGCGACATACGTAGTTTACCTGCGCCTTTCGAATCAAGCATCCAGTGGAACTTTCATGCCATCTTATTCAAGGAAGACCCAAGGAGTTTGCATCTATTTACATTATCGAGCGCCGCAGTTGAGAGATACGGGACATCTGACGCAAACATCTTAGAGGTCCACCAACTCTTAGTCAATCGACAGTGGATGATCACAAACGAGGAGGTCGTTCTTGGTTGGATTAGTCGACTAAGAATCCAGCATGTAACCGAGAAGCATTTTGGTCTCTACAACTGTTCTGCTAGAAACGAATTGGGTGGTGGGTGGCACATTACACTATTACGACAGGCACAGGGCGATGGAAGAGGTTAGTCCAAAAATGTCATTGACGTCATTGGCACGTTGAAAATTAATGCGACTCACCAGTGAGCGTTCAGTTTCTTTTGTGAAAGTTGCAAAAAATATATAATTCAACCATGTCTCCAGTTGGCTTTATTATGGTTAAATAAGGTAGCGCACTATGTATCTATTCTCATCAATCTTGTTCTTTGACATGAGAATGTCTGATAGCTTGCAACGGAAACTCGAAGGTTATATCTAACTGATGAACCCCAAGACGGGGAAAATCGACAGTGGACTGTCAGAGTTTACAGAAAATTTATAAGTAATTTAATACCCAAAGGATTTTATACTTATATTTTAGTCATCAATCGTCACAAACAGGTTTATCTCGGTTGTCAATAACATGTTTCATAACGTTGAATTGCCTGGGAAAATCTCACCGGTCAATTTCGAATTTCTTTGGCAGCAAAACTTTGTATCAACTTTTACTCTGAACCTCAGATTAGCTACTGAGTGACCAAGAACAGCTAACACTGATCTAGTGATAAGACTAAGCCGTAGATGTAAATGGTCGAAATATCTCTCAAAAGATAAGCCTATTAAACAATATCTCATGCAGTTTTTATTAACACCCAAAAACCGTGAATGTGGACCGTATCTCACTTCATGTTTTGCTTATGGATTGCTCAGCAAGTCGCAGCGAGAACAATGATATTAAAAGACAGCATAACGAATCTACGACTGCAGCCCGAAATTTGACCTCACTGAACCGTACAAAGTGTACTATCCAGTTTAGATAAAGGCAGATTTTCCCATGCCTATCGAGATGTACTCAAAAATTGTTCAAACAATTGAGCAGCAGAACTTAATCCGTTAAGCTTCTCCATGTCTTCGGTGTGTAGCTGCCCCAACCACCAGATATAAAATAGGGGCTAAGATGCTGCCAAATTGCCCATGCCTAGAGGAGACCGGTCGAAAATTCAGAGCCAGACTCAAACTGCGTGTGTTTTAATTTGTTGCTCGTGCTTTGATAACTCAATTATCCTAGAGTAACCATAACGACGAGGTAGCGCCAAAGTAGAACACCTTGTCGATATTAAGTCTAACTAATTGTGTGCCACTACCTTAAGGTAACGCGTGACCAAAGTTGAGGCGTTTCACTGACTAGTTCTTAACCGTCTTCATTTCCCAAAAAGGCCCTATACTATGGAAGAGTTCACTGTCAGATAAGGTAGAAGAAAGCCTCATCTTTGGACGGCTGTCACTGGTTTTGATGTTCACAGAAAGTGCAAACAACTCTTACGGGCCAGTTAGTGATGAACCTTTATTATAACCAAGAAGGATGGAAATCTACTAAGGCCGTCCGCTTTACAATAATTCCGTCTTTCTTTTTCGAACTTTGTGAATGTTGAGCATTGTTGGAAATCAATGGAACTCAAAATCGATCATGAATGTCAGCTGGCCGCTGGCGACTTTTTATTTGTTAATACATTAGATCCGGGAAGAATAATTCAACATCGCCAACATCACAAAAAAACTTAGGCTGGCCTTTGAGCTTCGTTTTTGATTAAAAGCAACTGACCAGAGGAAAAAACAATTTAGTCGAATGATATACTTACTCAGTCTCACATTTACCGATGGGTTTTTAACTCCACAAGGTGTCACTGTAAATCCCGAAACACCACTTAAAGCACCTAGGATACTCAGTCATTGCTATGCGGTTTAAGAGTGCTGCATTTCTGAACAGCATTCGGAATGCTTTCTCGCTGTTCTCTACCATTATCTTCCTCAAGGAGGACAACAATCTAATTCTCGATATTTTCGTGGAAGATTAGGGTATTAAGATTTGTGGTAACAATAATTTCTACAAAATTTGACTACTAGTCAATTAAAAGTAAGCCCATGATCAAATCGCTGACAGCTATCACACGCTAAAACAAGCCATCACTATCGAAGAGCCGTTGCAAGTGAGCAGAAACAACAACCAACCTCCGACTAACTTCAGCGTGGGCAAAGAGGTGTGCCGCCCAATACCATTCCTGGATGTTTCACTCTGTCCGATACCAGATGGCATGCTGCAACGCACGTAAGACGTGAACAAATTTTGAATGGTCAGTATACCAGTCCCCACTGTATAGTACGGTTATAAAGCGAAAATTACAGAAGTGATTTGAGGACAAAGGCTATTAAGAGTCTCCTAACTGACGAATCGAGCTTCAACTCGAGCTGCATAAAAAAGGATGATTTGCCCGGGCCAGTATTTTGGTAGAAAGCTCCGAAAAAACCTTCTACACCAATGAGTCAGAATGCAGGAATGGAGGGACTGTTCCTCCACTTGCTGTGGATTGAGGACAGAAGCACAGATGCTGAGTGCGTGACTGAAAACCAGTATCAGAAGCACATTCAGTACCATTTGATTACTATGATGGAAGTGTTTATTGTCATAAACAACAAGGATGAGTCCCGACTTTGACCTTTTACACACTCAGATTTGTCAGTTATCGATCGCACAGCAAATAATCTCCCAGACGCTTAATGGAGTACTGTCCGCACCATTTACTCCAAATATCAGGACAGAGCAAGATAAGTAAAACGTTTCATGACTTTGCCTCCTCCTGAATTGTAAGTGGTGATTCCAGTGACTGCATATCCACGAGCACGACCTTACACTGGGTGCAAAGTGCACACCAAAGGACGGGATGACTTTGGTCAGTTTATCCAAAAACACCTGCGCCTTCTCCTCCTCTTCTAAATCGATGTCATCTGCATATTCCAGATCGACAAGGTTTTCGTCACGAGCTATTTGAACACCGAAGTTTTGAAGACCATCCAGCGTTTGTCTCAGTATTTCACTGACCACGAAATTACATAGGAATGGAGGGATTGGGCACCCCTGGCAGACACCGCTTTGTGTACGAAAGCTTTTGGGAAGCTCTCCGTATATTCTCACACATCCGGAAGTTTGAAAATACAGAGAACCTATTATTTTCACAAACTTACGTGTATTTCTTGATGGGCAAGTGTGTCAAGGATAACAAAGCGGACATCCGAGTCGAATGCGCCTTGGAAATCCAGGAATACTAAAATTTTGGATCGTTTATGTGTACGGTGTTCTTCTAGCACCTGACGAAGTGTAGGGGTTTGGTCAACGCAACCCCCATTAGGTCAGAATTCGCTTACTGATCTCGAGTCAGTGTTCCACGAGCCATCATAAGAAAGTTTCGCTACTACCGGAGTCAAGCTGGTCCCTCTGCGATTAGCGTACTCACCACAGATCTTGTTTTTTATAAATTGGAACTATCAGCGGTTTTGTCGAGTTGTCTGTGACAGTCCCGTTTTCTTAGATACGCGCAAGCAAATCAGAAAAGCGTTGACTGAGGAGTTCACCCCCATCTTTGAACAAAGTGGGTAGTAGGTCACCCGAACCAGCAGCTCGGTGGCGCTTGAGAGAACATATGCAGTCACCGTCCATGTTCCTACTCTATTTGTAAAATCCAAATGATTAGCAGCGGGTAGCCACGAGAATTACCGTTCGATGTATTTGACCTTGCTGCCGTGGCTTTTTTTCTTTATGCAAACTGGTCACGCCTTGATGGTCCTTGATGGTTTCCCTCACAAGTAGTCTCCGGGGTCCGGTCACAAGGATCAAATGAAATAACCTTCAGGCATTCCAGGTTTCCTGAGTCTTTTCCACTCCCTCGGCCTTCAGTGTTCCAAAACCTTCACTGTTGAAGCACACGCTCACTTAAGTGGAGCCAAATTGCGTTCTGGTCCGGTTGAAATATTTCTCCAAGATTCAAGCAAAGCCACTACATTCTCTGGTATCCAGTGCCTCAGCGAAACTGGAAGCGCCTTGAAACGGGCAAAACGCTCGGTACTGTGCAAACAGCTGGCATGCTCGTTCCAGTATGAATTCACACCCGTCAATGAAACAACTGGAAGAGGGTTTAGTATGCTATTCTGGTGTAATCGTCCAAATTCTGGACGATTAATCAATTTGTTCGCACCTTACACGGCCCTGGAAAATGAAGAGAGAAGCTATTCCGGACGAGCGCGTCGTCGAAATCTAAATGTGTGTCCCAGAACGGGCAACAGTCAGTTACTGAGCCACGCTATTGGTAGTTGGCGGCGACGTAATAAATTTGGGTTCATAGCTGGCCAGCTGTTGAAGGGCACCATATGGTCAGACGACTTCCGTTGTTTCGTATGTTAATACCGAACGAAGCTAACCTGCGGTCAGCACATAGCCAAAGCAATCTTTTGCCATTGGCCGTACGTTCCGAGTCCAGTCCATGTCTGCCACCTAACTGAGTTTAATATGCACTAAGCCCTTCCACTTGTGCATTTAGATTTTAGCCCACCGTACCGAGACACCCAGGGCGTCATAAAACTGTTCTTTGCTGGTGTCACAGCTATAGTCGGTTAAAGCCTAAGCAGGCTCGACAAACAGACAGCGCCCAAATTTTTGCTTTGGAAAATTTCACCGACGTCGCCAGGAACCACATACAGGCGACTATCGGCAGGGGTCCAGTAAATCAAGGATTCTTCCATCTGACGACCCAGGACGATGCCGACTCCTGCCGCAGCGACCTCTGCATTCCCAGGGGTGTGCAGTTGGAAGCAAGTGGAGTGACGGGGCAGGCCTGACCAATTTGCACCTAGGCCCGATATAGTCCCACTCATCCGCAAATCACGGAGTCCATATCACCTGGTCACACAATCCCGTGTTCATGGCTCCTGGACTGACCAGTTCTCAGATTCAAGTTTCTTCATTCATCTTATGAAGATACCCCTCCTTTGAGCTACTGATTAATCGCCAGTAGCGTGAGAAAATTCGGGGATTTTTCAATGGAGGATTCGTCTGGGATGTTGAAGGTCGAAATCTACCTGGAGTTCCTTGAGATGCAAACATATGATGATTTCCACTAAGGATGAGATAGCTCTCACCTGCTCTTTGTTCATTCAGCGTAGATTGGCTCCACTTGCATGACAAAATCCGCATTGGAAATCTCCTCACACTACCCAAAAAAGGATGTTCCGTTTTCCCAGTCAACTGGTATGCTATTTTTGCTTTAATTATCGTTGCATATAGTGTGTACAGAGCACGTTTATGGTTTTCCTAAATGCTGCGCTACCCGAAAGCCCAGCTTAGCAGCAATGAACAGACACATCCTAGCCAGTTATTATGTGTGACTTTTTGTGTGTACTAATTGCAGGTTTCCTAAGGATGGAGTACATGGTGCACCTACTGACTGGCATATTGTTTGTTGCTGTATTTGGTTGTCTTTGCTACCTGATATGGTTTCGCAAGCTCATCTGCCATGGGTGGGTATCTCCGCTAGCGTGGAAGCTCACCTGTATGAGATCACAATCCAATATGAGAAATCCTGCTTCCGTTAAGATAGGGTAAGTCATACAAAATTCTTTGCAAGAGAGTCAAATATTTCGACTTTTTAGAATTGTTATGACTTAAGACTCCGTAGGGCTTAACTTTACGCAGCTAGCTGTAGGACTGTCTAGCCCATCCTTCGTTATTATTCAGCTACCAGTGGCAGTTGCACGACCAAGAAAAATTTCGTTGCTGTCAAGCTTGTTAATCAACAATTAAATTTATCTGGCTCGAAAACACAGGCAAGGTCCTCTTTAGGTCAACTGAAGACTATTTCTTAGAAATGACTCGCTTTTCCTGTAATGCTGAACTCAAAAAATCGGTAGTCCTCAAACTGGAGCAGAAAGTTTCTATGAATTCTTGCCTGAAACACCGTTTATGAGGATTCTTACGTACATCTTTCATTGGCATATTCACTTACTTATCGAAAGTTTTCTTTGATCAATTTTTATGCATTATTATCGTCTTTCTGAATATAGAGATGATGTATGATAAGGGAAAATTCATGGCGACAGCAGCAGACAATTTGTTTTCACCACCCAAACCGTAATACAATGTATCCTACTGTATGGAGTTGCTTTCCATTTTCCAGTTGCATTCTTTTGACCTTCCGGGTGCAGTTGAAAATTCAGGTGCAAGTTGGAAGGCTTGCTAGCTGGTGAGGTTACTGAGACATTAAAAACCAATGTGATATGTCATCCTGTATTCCAAGTTAGGAAAAAAAGTACTAACTCTACGTGTGAAACCGTGTTAATGGAGTTCCTCATGCTCCGGCTCAGGCAAACAATTATTACAAGCATACTAATACTCACTTACCAAAAAACTAGGTAAACAGAACTGAGCAAACCAGAAAATCAAGGTCCACAATCTCTGGAAAAACTGTACTCCCGGAATTGCAGGAAACATCCTCGGCAGGGTGATAGTAAGTTATTTAGATATTAGTGACCGAAGAAACAACTAAGCGACACTACAAATAAGTTGATGGACCGTCAACATTGTTTTTCAAGCAGACATAAATTTCCTGATCTTACGGTTTGATGGTTCTTGTCATTGCTGTCTTCCGAATATCTACATAGACCCAGTGGCATGATGGAAAATGCCCCCCGATTTTTCAACGGAACATATCCAAGGCACTCTTATGTTGAAACATTCCACGTGATCGCAAACCAGCTGAATAGTCCTGGTTTGTGCGAGTGTGGTTCAGATTTACTTTACACAAAACAGCAAGGAGAATGCTCGGCAGTTCCGCCCATGGAATTTCAAATTATACGTGGTGGTTCGACGCTCCCTACCAAAAAACCTAATGACGAAAGGCATAAGTTGCAACAGATCTACCAAGAAAGCACTGAAGAAAAATTAACACAACGGACATTCAACTCGTTTCCTTACACCGGTGAGTATAGCGTGCTTTCTTATTACAAATGCAGGAAAACTCATTGATAGCCAACACACGCATAGTAATTCGCAGAATGACTCAATAAGTGGATGATTTCTTTGGATTTTGACGAGCAATCAATTGTCATTGGTATTGAAATCGTATATTCTGAGTGAATTTTACTTAAAATTATGTACTATATTCATCAAAATTGTATTACATATTGAGGTGCCTAAGCCGAGAAGGCTGAATTTGAAAAAATTTCAGACGGCTCATATAAAAACTATCGTGCAGTTATTTTATCTTCATTATGAATATGCGCTATCAGTGCTCTCAAACAAAACCCACCTATCACAGTGGTTGCCTCAGCTTCCTCCGGCTGGTCACCTACGCTTTCAGTATTGTTTTCATCAAGGAAACTCAGAGATTATTTGTTCCTAGAGCACGCATTAACATATAAATATAACGGTCTTACATATAAGTACCAAACTTTCCTATTCATTTCCTGCGGCCCCTATCATAGTGCTGATTGCGGTAGTGTTTTAGCTGAAAAAATCACAAACATAAAAACAACTTAAGTCGTCTTTTCCGCAAAATAGTGTGGGCCACTTTGATTTCCACCCGTGCACTCCGTATATTCTTATGCAGTGATCAATAATAAGGTCTTCATAAACATCTGCACAATAGATTCCTTATGATAGGAGAATAAGTATTGACGAAAAACTGAATTCAATGCGTCCCCGCTGAGTATATTTTGTTTGTCTCTCACATATGTTGCTTTCAAAAGTGACAGTAGCCTGAATAGACCAACAGCGTCTCTGCTATTCATCAAAAGCCAATCTAATTTCACAAAAAAGTAGCGGATTTTGCTTCCCTGATTTTGAGATTACCTGGACTTGGATTGAATACAATTCTTTAGGAGAAAGATTTGACCCTTTCAAGACACTTTTACTGTTAACATATAAGTTGCTGGGCAGAATCTACTGAACGACCAACAGCACTGCTATATGTTGTGGACCGGGACGACTTTGTTTAAAACCAAAAAACTGGGTTACGAAGAGCTCTACTTTTAGGTACATTCTACGGAACATCAAAAGCGGGTTGGTGATTTGAGTGCGCCCCCTCATTAGAAGATCGATGGTGGTAACTGAATCCCAATTGTGTTGTCACGAGCAATCAGGAGCGAAATTGTTGGAGGGAACAGCAAGTTAGAATACCTCACAAAGTCCCGAATTTGTGGAAGAAAAGCCTAATAACGTAACGAAACAGAAGCGAGTATTTTGACATGAACTGATCATCGGTTTGTGGGTCTAAACATCACCACCACAGTCAGTGGGACGTAGGAATGCAATAATGGCAGTTATCGATATAACACCTAATTCTTCTAACTCCATGTAACCAGCTTACACCCGTCCAGGACCATGTGCTTCTTTGTTGTCGTTGCTCGATGCTTTAAAAAGACCAGCCCTTACTTCCTAAAAGATGCCAAGATGTGCGCTCTCAACATCTAATCGATAGTGTGGCCCAGCCGTCGGGGACTTTCCCTGAGTTTTCATCAAACTAGATCGTGGTGAGCGTCATGTGTGATCCAACTGGATTGCAGGAGGCGCGTTATAATCACCACGATCGCATACTATCTGGCCACCATAGCCGGACTGGGAATCCTACATACTGTTTTCAGCTAGATACACGTTCTGGATACATCCGATCTGAAGGAGATTGAGCAACGAATTCTCTCGGACCACGACCAGCGGTGCTGTTGTGCATCCTACCTCCCCAAGATGCCACTGTCACTCCTATTGCGGCTCTATGTATACTCTGGAGTTGAGTCTGAAGACTGACATCTCCAACAACCGTAACAAACGAAGGATCAGTAACCCCGTTGGATAGTGCTTGATGCTGCACTGACAGAAGATTATTGGTACATGCTGTTTCTTCTATTGAGTTTGTGGTACTCAAACTCGGGATTCCGGGACACCATGTCATTAGTGATGTGGAGGTGAACAGCCTTGATGTTTTTCGCTAGACGTAGCCAATTCTAAGCAGATTACATTTTCCAGTTATCCAGCCTCTTCAGCGTCTTACGGTATGCTCGGCTGAGCAACATTGGATGTGTTAGACTGTACAGAAGGTTGTTACTTGCAACCTTTATGTGTTGATGTGCTTCAGATGGACAAATGCCACATCTCAGCAACTGTTGCCGGTGGTGGCAGATGCCTTTCCCCACGTAAAAGTGAATGGAATATCCAAATATTCCAAACAGTTAGCTGGATCGAGAATTGTGACTTATTAGGTGAAAAGAACTGTTTTAACTGATACAGCACTCGCTCAATGTTTCCTCTTCCGATGGATCATGCTGCCAACTTGACCTCAGCAGCTTCAAGGCTCTTTTTTGACAAGCAAACACAAGCTGTCCATCAGCAAAAACTGGTCTCATGGAATTAAAGCTCGACATTCTTAGTACACAATAAGACGAGGTTTTTAAGAATGGGGATGAAGAGCATGATGAGATCTAGGTGAGATTGTAAATAACCGCTTAAAGACTTTACATTTTTAGTGAGAAAACATTGGTAGAGATAGACTGCACATCAAATGAACACGTAATTTCCTGAGAAGCATCAGCTCGCTCTAGGTATGGCAAAAGTTCATCATTGTTTTTCGGACAGTATTTTTTGGAAACTGCTCTGGCGGGTCTAATAAAATCTACCAGCCATTTAGCTAATTGATGACAGGGTGAACCATTCATATTTAAGACTGAACGGATGCGTACACTGGGTTCATAAGTTTTTGGGACTCCACAAAAATGGGGCTTATAAACCCTGACAGTTTTATGCACATTTGATTCAATCTGAGGGATAAAACTACGTGCCAAAAGAATCTGTGACTTACCAGTAATTTGCTTCTCCACCAATATGTTGTCCGGTTTTTCTGTTGTGTAAAAATCTGGACGCATTATAAACGTCCTGAGTTGGTTGGGATCTACGGGCGCTAGGCGCATATAAATGTTCGGATAAAAATAGAAAAGTCAACTCCATGTGCTTTGCGTAAACTGTCAAAATTATGTGAAGAGCCTTAAAGGGCAAACGGAAATAAGTCACTGATTGTAAACTTGGAAGACCCCAGTACCACAACGGAGTTGGCAGACACCTCAATACCAGGTTAGTGAAACAGGACACTCACTACCCGTACCGTTCGTTTTTGAACAGCGTGATCACGATCACCAATGGCAATCAAACGTCGTGGAAGTAACAAAATGGAAATAAAAAGTCCGACAAACGAGTGCTATTACCAGTTGAATCAGTTTTTTGGATCACTTCCTAAATGCGAAACGGCTGCGCGAGGTGACGTACATACTAGTGGTCAACTGTGTAGTCGAGAAATATTCGGTACCGTACTTCTTTCGTCACTTTATAATGGGTGGTTAGTGTTGGGGAGTGTTAGCTGGGGAGTGTTTGGCTAGTGATTAAAGAATTCCAACATGCAAAAGAATTGGTCGCTTCAATTTCACATGTAAAACTGAGATCTGAATAAAGTGCACGAAGAATAACAATTATCCTGTCCACTTGAGGTACCAGCCGGATGCTCCAGTTCGCCTCGCTCAGTAGAGATTCCGATGATGAGTAGGACTAATTTGTGTCCAAAGCCGGAAAGATACTTTCAACACTTGAGACGGAACATTAGATCCACTGTAGTGTGCCCTTTTGACTTCATGTGCTGGCTAGTGATGTGCTGCTGAAGCAATCAGCGACTATTTGTGGCTACGATTTGGTCCAACCAGTAGTGCGTTATTTAGTGGTTTAATTTTAGGAGTCCTTATGTTATATCAACGAAAGCTTTACGGTTTAGCTTCAAGGCTTCAGAGTTCAACGGGTTGGTGAGGCTTTAATGAACAGTTCTCCAGATTCAACACTGACCCACTAGCATTCGTCAAAGAGTGGAATGGTATTAATGAGGGAGATCGAGTGAGTGAACTTGTGTAAACACTGCTTGCGCGGCGTATTTCCAATCGTAAGTGACAAGCTCAAGTGCTCAAAGCACTTCACTCAGCTCTACATGTGAAACCGAAACGAGCAAGTCTATCTTGCGGGAAAACAACAACAGGACAGAACTGTGTACTGCTCAGTCTTATGTAAGCTGAGCTGAACAGGACACTGTCAGCAATTTCACAACCTCCATCCTTTAAGTGCTAAGTTTTTCCCACCCAGCCAGAAAAATCAGCATGCCACGTGTGCTTGAAGATGGCATTCAAGAGAACACTAAGAATAAATGATTACTTCGGAAAGTCAGCTCTATATCATAGTCTTCCAGCTGATTCGAAGTCAACAACAGAAAGGAAAAACATGTTTCTTTAGCTGCTATCCAAGGGGAGCTTCACGACTGGTTATATGCCGCAAAATCATAATTCGCTTGAGTTGGTGCCAACTAAGCAGCCACAAGACAGTCAGAAAGCTAGTGTTCGCTTGTGCAAAGAGGGATTCAGACTGTGTTTTATATCAAAGGCTGCGGTTGTTACATTACTTGCTGTGCATGCACAATCATCGTCTGCCGAAAACACTGATGTTTTCTATGCCAATTCAGAGTTTAGCAAGCGCGGATGGGATATCGAGGCGACCACGAAAAGTCCGTTAATGCAATGCGTCTTCCAGAATGAGGTCCGCGTGATCCCTCTGCTTTGTTGGAGACGTTACAAAACATGACTGCTAACCGATGTCAATGACGTTCTTGTAGTCATTTTCTATTGAGATCGTCTGAATAGTTGTCTGGAGGTGGGGGCACTTGGAAAAAATTGTAATAAGTTAGCACTAGGAACACTTACCATCAAGCTTTTTTACAATGAGGCTTCCAAATAAATTATGGCTGTGTGGCAACGAAGTGCCTGTGCTGACGACCGTTGCTGTGACCTTAGTGTGATAATATAATGTGCCGCATGGTTCCCAAAAATATTTCTGGCATAAATTGTTTTAGGTGCAAGAACTGAGTGTAGGCTTGAAAAGCGTGTGATTGAATATGGTCAAATATGCTCAAACACTTGATCTGTAAGTAAGCGCATTCTAGCTTCTTTAATTGCCAGACACCTTATTCACTTTAGCAAATTCATCGATGCCACCTCCTCTTCCAAACTGTTATATCTAACTGCTGTTCCCCCTCCAGTGCCTGGTGCCAGAAAAAGCTCACTGACAATGGTACACAACAGCTTTATTCCAAACAAGTAATTGCGTGCGAGTGCAAAAGTTACAACGGCCTCACACTATTTAAATGGCACTTTCTGACATTGATCCAGACTGTCTGGTAGGCGTTTAGTGAACACCCATCAACATCGACCGTGCTTCTATGAAATACCTGAACGCTGATCACATTCGGTCGTGCTTCTATGGTGCGTCTAAACACTCATCGGCTTTTGCTGAATTGACTGAATGATTGAGTATTGTGGATGCTTGCCGGCCTTCCTATTGAGATTTTGGTGGAGTTTTAGGGTCTCAGTAGGTTCCGGGCTTTTTGGGGTTACTTTCAGGAATCTGACCTTCCTGATACAAACTGATTGCGAAAAGCAGGCGACCCCTTTTGTAACTCTCTTGCGTCTGTGTGATTCTGTACGTTCATAATGACATGACTGTAGCATATCGTTCAATCTGTTCTTCGTGACCGAGAAAACCAAATGTTTAATCGTGTTTTCCACTTCTGATTTTTGAATCGCTAATAACGTGCTGGATGTTGATGTATAGTTCACGCACCGTCATCCTGCGGTGTGTAAAGCAGTACTATCTTGAAATCTAGTTATTCAGATTATTGAAGGGAACCAAGTGTTTTACGCTTCCCTTTGATCACAATATCACTACTCACCCTCTGCTAACTTGATCATCCCTCAGTTGACCATTATCAAGTTAATTCCTGTTGCCTTTTTTGCTGATATGGCCTTTTTCTTAAACTAGGAAATTCATCTATTTAAGGACAAACAGTGTGCAGCTTTGCTCCTATGTACATCGCCCAAATCCGACCAAAGTTAAGTTGTATGGCATTTGCATATGCACAGGATCGCCTCACTCTTCGTCAAGTGTATATGATTTTATTTATTTTGAGGTGCGTAGTTTGAGATGAATTATTGCTTTGGAGAACGATTTTTAGGCATAAAAATCCTCACGTTCTCGCCAGCTGAAAGGTAGCTACGCAACGTTTGCACAACTGTGACAAACTTGCCTAACTGATCTGATGCCAGTGGCTTCGTTACTCGAAGAATTAAGTGTGATATCATAGTGGTACCTACAGTGCACGTTTGGAATCCACGCCTACATCAACTGCCATTGTCTGGAGTAAGTCGAATGAAAATCCGGTGGAAACCTTATATTTAACGCTTAGGTGAACGAAATATGCCCAACCACTACCATGCCCCATATGTTCTGGTAGAGTGGATCACGGAAGACAATCTTCACTACCTGTTTCCTGAGCTTCACTTATTTTCCTAGAGCACTTAGACAACACATCTAATTGGATATGCCTGTCTTTTACGGCACCATAGAGAGGGTGGGATGGGAACTCAAGTTTTTCACAGTTCTATCCCTCATTTTATTGTTGCGGGCTCAGACAAGTTTGACGAAAGTAAGACCTGAAGTTTAGGTTGAAGATTGAGAATGTTACTTAAAATGCAAACGGTGTAGCGTTTTCAGGAGTTGAAAGCTGCAACTGGTTTTATAATGTGAGAATGGCGGTCACGCTTATTCACCTAAAGCTACATTTCTCTGCTTTCCTTGCCACTAGCCAAACTCGCTTTGGACCAGCTCCATATTGGTTCGAAGTCTGTCTGAATAATGAGGAGGTTGAGGAGGATCGTGATGATGATAACTTTGATGAGAATGATAATGATGATTTAAACGTTGCTAGAGGATCCATTCATCTCTGCCAAATCATCAGTTTTTTTATATTCTCAAGAGATATCCCTCAAACTTCTATTGCAATACAGATTTACTAAAGAATAGACCCTTAATCGACCGACAAGAAGACAATTTTCAACCCTCAAACAACTCCGACTTCAGTCGTAGTCAAGCTATCTCGCAGAGACCTCAAAGGCTTTCGATGGCACATCAAATGCTCTCATTCAATAATCGAAGTTCCGATACGACATTGGCTTCATCTTATGATTTGCAACATTGGACCAGGTTTCACGCATCGGCCACGCGGAATACGCAGAAACCGAGGCGTATAAAGTACGGTGAGGAATGTAAACGAGCAGCGGGGCGAATCTCCTCTCTAGAAAACCAACCTTGCAATATCCCGCAGCTCCTTCCTTCAGCTGTAAAAGAAAAATGACATGCAAGGTTTTCGCATTTGGAATTAAACCTAACTGCATGTAAAGCAGGAATGTTTTCCACCCAATAGGATGATCTTTTGATGAATGAACGTAGACTTAACTGAACGAAGTAATGTGATACACTGAAGAACAGTGCTCTGCCTTTTCCACAATTAATCATTTTTACAAAAAATATATTCTTTTTGGACCGGTACTTCTGAAGTTGCGCCTAACAGTTAGATCCAATGATAAATGGAATTTAACTCTTTAAGTAAAGTAAATAAGTTCCATGGAATGCATTTGCCTACTTTTTTACTTTTTGCTCGTTAAATGAGAGTGAGACATGTTATAATAAGAAACGCTAAAGTAGAACCTGCATGATGATCCACAAACACAAGTTTGCTTACCAAACTATCCAGTTGTGGATTTGACCTCGGTTGCCATATTCTCATTTCACAACGTCGTTACATAAAATTTTGACTGATGATAACAGGGTAATTGCACTTCTACACAGCGCAAACTTTAGCAAGAAGCAATAGAACTTACTCATGCAATGTCCCCTGTGATTTTTCTCCCCGTCGATTTTGAGGTTTGGCGCAGTATTCTGCCAAGCTGAGGCCAATCGTGGCTTAATCTAGACATAAGTAACGGTTTCGGAGCGGGGGAGCTCTTTATTGCAGGTTTTGTGTTACTCGGCTTCACTTTCACTCGAGGAGATGCTTTCTAGGGTGGAAATTGCAGTCAACGCCAAATCAAACTAGACATGGTTCTTCCTTCTGTAAGGCCTTTTTTCAACGTCGACAAAAATCCGAGACATCACATAAGCGCTGCTGAAGTACAAAGAACAAACACACTTGATCCGTTTGTTTACATCCATTGGCGGAACCTGGTTTCCAGGTTTCTTCTCGGAGATGAGCTGTTGCTCTATAGAACGTAAGCAGTTAAAAATAAATTTAAGTTGCTTTATAAACCACATCGTTAAAGTATCTTCTGTTGTAATATGGTCCAGCGACCAACATAACGTCACGTCTTTTGGTGTTTGGATCAGGAGAATATGTAATTTACTAGGACCGTATGAATGACGCTGAATGTGGAACACAGCCAGAAAACCAACCACTATATAATTCGGGAACACATTCCTCTGCACACTGAATTTATTCAAATAAGTAGACATATTTCCCTTCCAAAGAGCTTGTCAACGGCTATTAAGTTGAATCCGGATATTTTGTTTCATTGTAGTGCTGACCTCTGAGTTTCTGTTCACTTAAACCAAAACGAATGTAATCGCCAAATGCAGTACTTTTTCTGATACAAACACGAGCTATTCCCGTCACTCTTCTTGGGTCTCAGCAGAGCTAGGTACGGAGCGGCCTCGGCTTTCCAAGCAAAGTACAAATCAATATCACGGGTCATTTTTGTTTGATTGCAGCAGCACGAACGCTGTCCGCTGCGGGTAGCCGCATGCGTCACTCTGAACAAAGGTTCAAGCAGGAGAAATTCGTTATTACCAACTCCTGCCATCTGGTCTCCTATCTATCAGTTGCACAGCATTAGTATCCTATATATTCACCTCCCCTACCAAAACAATTGGCTCCGTCAAAGTTTTCCAAAGAACTGTAGTTTAGTATCTCCACAATCCATTTCACCAAAATCTGCCAGGGTGTGTTTGCCTAAGACTGTGATTTCAGGGCGATCCCCCAGCTTACAACGGTTGAATCCTTTTTTAAGATGTGGTGCATCGGCTAATTCAACATAGTCATAAGTTGGACGTACTTTTGCACAGGCTGCATTGACATAATCAAAATTCCACACGCATTCGATGGAACAGAAACATACCTGACATCTTTTAATGTGTTCTGAGAAAACATGCTTTTCACAAATTACCTGCTGAATGGGATTGAAAGGCCCAAACACTGACTATACGACTTCCTAGTGTGTCGGTCCCGTATTAACAGTGATGTTGGTGTAAGGATGCTCATTGGGCTCCGACAAAGTGACGCTTTACAGAATCAGGATTTTATAGCAGGCCGAGGTGTAGCAAGCAGTTAGTCTACGGGATGCTCAGTGCTCTCCCGGTGGTTTGCATTCACCGATTCCTGAGAAGCATAACCTGGCCCGTGTAAATCTTGTAGAACGGTATCGTTTTACCTCTTGGTTTTCCTACAAGGTGATAAGATACTATAAAACTGGCGAGCAAGGCGACATGCGCCAGCCGATGTAACCACTAAGTGCGTAACACTGACAGTGGAGTTCTACTTAGATAATTCGCCTTGCTGTACGACAGGCGTTAATCACAGTTTTTAGAATAATCTTCCAGGGTTCACCTAGAAAACTACAGTTCTTAGATTTAAGTAGCAGAGCCGCGTATTAAGGTTTTTCAACCGCATCGCCATAGAGCCTTGGGACAGAGACCAAGGATGCTGAAATAGGGGCAGCCTTCTCTGACCTGTTGTGCTACTCGTAGTTAAAACCACCAATGAAATCATTGGCACCTCAAACCTCATTAACCAATTCATGCTGTTACAAGACTGGAAAAGTGGGCAAGTTCACCTGCCGTGCAATAACAAGCGTAATTACGAGGTAAACAAATGATGGAATAAAAGCTAATTAGGGTGATTCCTGAGATTGCTGAAGTAGGGTAGTACGTAACTTACAAACTTCTTCGAATGTCGACATTACCATCTGATCAGGTGAAGTGTCCTCAGTGAAAAAACATAAATTTTACTATAGGGCGACTTTTTGACCGTAGGAAACAATCGTGCTCTACTGGGTGGTCCAAGGAAACTTGCGCTCAATTGGGAGTGGAAGCTGTAGTGATCATTCGTGAATAAAAGGATCATGAGGCATAAAGCAGCGTATGCACCGCACTTAACGTTCTTCCTGCTACCTCATCCAGTACATTGTGCCGCAGGCGTACACAGGAATTAGACATGTTTTACCGCTTTGTAATCTACAAATACGCTTTAGTATCATATTTCAGCAACAGTTAGATGAATGTAGCTAAAGCAAGTCACTCGGCAACACCACTGTGACCACACTTCATGTTTTGTCGGTGAGGCAGACAAATTGAACTAAAACGCCAAACCAATGACATACTCAGATTCATGGCTGCTAAAGAGGACCTAATATTTCGTCAGCTCTGAAAGGGATGCCATTTTAATTTTTTCGAAAACACTGCGCTTTGCCCCCCTAAAGCAGTTGCACCGCCCGCCTTGTAGATCTCCTCAAGTGGTTTCCACCAGTCTGTGAGGTACAAAGCTTTCGGCCTATATAGAGATTAAAGGTAACTTTCAGATAGTAAACACCTAAAGAACATCCAGTTTAGTGATCCATTAACTGCAGAGCAAACTAACAACCATAGTCACCGTCACCACCTTTGTCAACAAACTTAACTCTTTAGCAAGACCTTCCAACAACAATCAGTTCCTTAACACAGTGTACTTCAAAAGATTCGCTATAGGAAAAGTTTTGAAACGTCAGCGGCGATGGGTAAGGATAGTGTGGCTCCTTAATCTTGATGTAATATTGCATTCTGTCACTAGTAATATAGAGATCGAGTAGCGTGGCACGATTTGCACAATGAAAACACCAGGAAGAGCATGTTTCAGTCACAGGGCTGGGGCAGATTCGATGATACATTTACAATTCAAACCACTATTCATGAGTATAAATTAGATTTGGTTGATAATATTAGTAGTTGCGTTAACAGTTTAGTGAAATCCAGTTTGGGCACTGTCAAACACGCTGACAAAGCAATAAACTTTTCACACAAAGATGAAAAAGTAATCTACTCGTCAACATAAAACGCCCTTAGAGCTCAGCTTTCAACATATAATAACGTGATTATGGCTGCTGGTAATAGGAACATTTTGGAAAGAAAGACGGCTTCAGAGGTGACTTAAAGGGTTGAATGCATAATCCTGTACAAGCCTCAACCCTAATGGTCGACAATTTCTATCCAGAGGAAGTTGATTCACGAAGCTTTTTAGCAAAGACTTAGGATAGTTGATAACTTTGAATAAAAACCAAGTTTCCGCTCCACCAAAAAGCAAAACGGACAAAAATAAACCAACAAGGCTTATCTCAACTCATGTGAAAATTAGCAAAACCCAAGACCTAAAATGTTTCAGAAAGGAAATGCCGTTGTGTCCATCACACGTTGGTTGCCATGTAGCTGTAACTGCCAGGGCCGGATTTCACATTTTCAAGGAATTCTTATCCTCACCAATAATACTCGAATAAATTCATACCAATTGCCGAAAATTTTAGATAATTGCGTAAACAATTTCTTTTAGTCACTTTCGGTACAGAGTGTCTTGGTAATAAAATGGAGACTGTTCGTTTTTAATGAGTCGAGTTAGTTTGTGAAAACTATTTACATTTTTGAAATAAGATGTTTGTGTTAAGAAGCAACTCATCATTTCACATTAAAAGCAGTTCTTGTGCAAGAGACTGGACGCTTGTCAAGTCTAATTTAACAAAAGTTGAATAAACTGAGTGGTGACGAAGCAAACCGCGAAGAAGCTGGGGTAACGAAAACTCTTATCTTACGATGCACATTTTAGCAATTTATCCTGTTGCAATTACGAAAATTGATTAGGGCCCGAAGAAGTTCACCAAGGAGTAGACTAAGTTCACTGAAGTAGAGGAGACATCTGTGAGAGTGCGGTGACTAGTCCAGACTATAAGGTTATCAAGAAGGACATTTAAAACGTAAACTTGTGTGTTAAAAAAGAATGATTTTAGTTCGTAGTTACTTCAGTTTAGTTCGCAGCAGTAGAACCATCCGTCACATTCATCAGCAAAATTCTGTTACTTTTAAATAGTTTTTATAAAGAACTACTTTATGCTGCAGATTACGGATTGTTAACGGCAGGTAATCTAGATGGTTTAGAATGACCTATGACGATTGGTGGGCCACTTATTATAGGGAATATATTTCTTTGCGAGATGATGCTTGCTGGTGGTTATCTTCACCAAACGTAAAGAGGTCAAAAATACGCCCGATTTCTGTCAACTATTAAAACGCACCTTTTTGTTCTGTCCGCACTGTTGAGATCACGCTTTGCCTCGAAGAAAACATGAGATATTTACTTCTCAACAGCCCAACAACGCTCAAGTGGAGGAGCTGTTCAATATTTTTGGGAAAAAGCTCTAAGCATGATAGCAATCTACTGTTTCCTTAACCGACATCCACCCGCAATACCAATAGTCTTCAAAGCCAAATTTGAGTGCCTAAGTCACATAGGCAATTGTATTCGTGGCAGTTTTCAATGCAACCGGATACCTTTTATCCTCACAGGTGGGTTTAACCTGGTCGTGCATTATCCATCACCCTAGAAGTCTGGGCCCTCTCATTTCCATGCGTACGCAAAGGAAACAGTAAATTGACAAATTTTTTAGTATATTCTCATGATTCCATTTTAATTTTGGTCTTTAAGCAACTTAAGTACCACAAACGTCAGAAATGTAATAAACAAATTTGGGAGTATGTTTGCTCAAAGCGTAATCACGGAGGGTGCATTCAAGAAACCTGACCTCAGTTTAAAAAATACTTTCCAACCTTGATGCTCTGTGCAACTGTCATTCAGCGTTCCTGTACGCTAAATGTTAGAAATCCTTGGCGATTTGCTTCAGATATTCTGACTGATGGCTTCTTAGTTAAAAAGATTTAACTGTAATAATGGACTACTATGAGCTCCAACCTATTAGCGGCTGTTTTTTACGAATTCGTAGCGTTTTGGGCGGAAATACCTTGTGTCCGAAGTTGTGGAAATTTCACCTTTAAACCACGCTGTATTGTTTTCGGTATGGCTCCCGATAAAAAGATCAAAAGTGCAGGGTTCAGCACATCATATAAAGGCGATTTGCCACACGCATGTAAATCCCTCATTCATGCCAAAAGGTGCACTTGCTTGTTGAAAGAGTGTGTGATAAATGGTCCTCGGTGCTTATGGAAATGTCTTTAGTTTTGCTTGTAGTGAGGGTTTTGCAGTTTGTCATAAAGGATAGGCGTTGGGGGCAAAAGTAGTAATCAAAGTGACGTTGCAAAGCCGTCTCCAGTTGCTACGGAGAGATTACGTTTATCAGCCTGCCATTTATTTGTCCGCACTAATTAACTGTACTGTTAGAGTTGGTTTTATAACAATGATCTCCGTGACCGCAGATCGTCCACGACTTACTTCTGTTCTTGTGCATCCTGTTGGTCTGTCACACGGGATACGGGATTGCATTTCAATCGATTTCCTTTGCAAACGGGTGCTATGCTGAGTATCGGCAAGAAGAATTGAGTAAGTTGCAGCTGTCTGTATATTGATGTCCACAAAACACCTGTACCCAGCTAATTTCCCGTCATATGTATACAGTATAAAAATGCCTTATTGAGTTACTTCTGGTTACTTTGCGCGAATGTTTTTCAAAAATTGTTGGTTCTGGCGATGTGCGTTTTAATGCATTTGTTGGTAAGCTGTTAGTTAACATGGAAGGCTCAAGCAGACTCTGGCAAGAAAACCAAAAGACATCCCGGTGGGTGCGCTGACGGATAGATCTGGTCCAGAACTGCTTTGATATTTTGCTTCATACCTGTGGCATGTCTATACACGTAGAGGAGCTCAAATGACGGTTTACTTTTGCTGTTCACTAATATGGCAATCATGAAAAGTGGCAGTGAATTCCGTTGCATGGACATTTCATCATCAGGTAGTGTACTTTAACTTTATGCCGGTCAAAACCAAAGTCTTGTCTAAGCGGAAAGCTCACCTTCCAACATATTATCTTCGATGACTTGTGTACACCTCAAGTTTTCTCTAGTCACACTTTTGTGGGCTCCTTTTTACTTTTGAAAGCATTATTGATAATGACTTCCACAACAATACAACCCTTTGCGTCTTTTTCTCCTCTGGACTTGCAGTCAGCCACTGTACAATCGGTTTTATTCCTGTCGTTACTATTCTCAACAGACTCGTCAGCTCTTTCCACTTTTAACGACTACTGATGAAATTTTCTATGCTTCAAACTTGAGGAGGTGAGCCATATATAACGGATAAAGTCTGCCTCGGTAGCTGATATAATGATCAAACTCATTCCGAGGTGATTTTCTTCGCCTCGTTTTTACGGTAATGCGATCTACTTGTTGAGTGCTTTTCGTCAATTTTTTTGTTTATCTTTGCAAAAAGATAGCCCCCTACTGGATAAGATTTAATCTGTCGGCTGGTATTCTTTCTCCTTCAATTGGTTATTAAATATTTTCTAGTCTGTTTACAGCACACAGAAGTGAGATTATCATCATCCATAGTACTGTTGTACTTCCATCTGATACCTTTTCGTTATGTGTATGGTACTGGTAACCTGGGAATTGTCAGCTTTGCTAGACTATGCGAGGACGTTAAAAAACCTCTCTCCTTGTTCCATCGTATCATTGAAGTTAGACGTTCTGCAACTAACAGATTTGTTGGATTATTTGATATTTTTCAATAAACTCAAGTTGCATAGTGATTGGAAGGGATAATGATAACCGCAAGATTTTTCATAAATCAACTTTTCGGTCATCATGGATGACCATCAGAGGCGGTTATCCCTGTGTTTTTTCACCTGTCGACAAGTGTTACACAAAACGCACATTGACCTCATCGAAAGAAAAATCCTGTGCTGATATCCTAGAGAACAAGTTGAACTCAGTCTTTGTGTCTAATTGTGAAGAACATTTTATCTTTTTCCTGTTTCTAACAGTTGAGCAAGCTTATTGAAGCTTCCTTTCAAGTAAAACGTCGGTTTGTGACTGCCAACACACGGACGGTCGTTTTTCCTACACTGTTTTATACTGCGTACGTTGTATCAAATCCGTAGAGACTTGAGAAGCATTTGTAGGACTCTGAATCAGTTTACTGGAAGCAAAATGTTTAGAGGTTACGTTTGGTTCGCCACAGTAAAACGCTGGTACTGCACAGCAAATTTAAGTGATTGAATGTCATTTTGCTATCACGGAATTGGCGATTTAAATGGATCTTTTGTTCAGTCGACTAACAAGAATGTCTGTTTTCTTGGTTTATTCAAAAGAAACTGATCTGTTGGTCTAACAAATTTTCAAGCTTCTTACACTTTAGCAACAAATTTACCTGTTACCTCTCAGCACATTTCTTTTATAGACTGGGGAAGTTAGATCGCTAGGGTGGAAACGCTTTTGTTGTCCACTAGCCTAATAACGGTACCAACAGAGCTCTTTATTTTACACCTGAAGAAATTTTCCTCGTAACTTAATTATAAGAAGAGTGAAATTTGCAGAAATGCTTCCTTGTATATTCAGTTTGAGCATATCTACCTTCACTTCTGTCAGCATTGCCATCTTTTACATATGCCGCTTTGTTTAGTTTACTAGAGTTTGCTTGTTCCCATCCCACCAGGTCGGTTTCCGCGCGAATTTCACCTTTAAATATGCCCTTCGAATAGAAGCAGCAGGATCTCATGTACACAAGTATCCCACGAAAACAAAAAGTGTGGTTCTTAAAGAAATATTGCCTCCAACTGTGCTACCTAGATTTTCGTGGCCCGTACAAGAATCTTTTACGTTTGTTTTGTCGTCGTTCTGGTCTTCAACTAATTTTTCTTGTCTTACAGCTGGTGAGTTTGGTAGCAAACTTTTCGTCATTAACTGGGGTGGCGTAGTAAGCTGGTGGTACGTCTTATTTCACTGGTGTTTAGGTGTTGAGCAGTTCACACGCGTCTTGCACTCTAGACCATCTCATAATGAAGAAGGTGTCATCTAAATAGCGGATCCGGTTTTTGGGATTGATTGCTGGTAGTTTAATATGCCCCAGTTTCTACGTCATTTCCTTGGCGATTAAGGTGGATAAAAGTAAACCCATTGAAGTTCTTTTCAGTTGTTGGTAAATCTTTCCACCAAATTTTAAGCGCTCATCCACGCCAAAATCGAGTAGTTTCTGTGTGTTGTCCGGTTTTAGTGCTGCCACTTTGCTTGAGTTGTTCTATTACGTTATCTATGGCAATGTTTTGCTTAACTGATGTGAACCGGGCAGTGTCACCACAAAGGAACATAGCTTTGTCATCCTCCATTTTGATATTTTGAAGTTTGCTGAAAAGCTTTCAAGCAATACCTAGTGTGTGTTCTGATTCTACAAACACTTGTTTCAATCTCCTCAGTAAGTTTTTTGCTAGGTTATAAGTTGGAGTACCAGTTAGTGGGAACTTCGATGTGCCTTCGGCAGATGGTAGAATTCGATGACCTTGCTATTCGCTCTCCATCGTTCTTGTATCTTGGTTACCTTGTATGTTGATTTTAGTTGTCTGGGTGTCTTGTTGACACGGCTGACCAGCTTTGATCGATCGATGTATAGAGCATGCACTACTTAACAGTTGCTTAGCTTTCTGGAAGTAGTCCGGCTTGTCCAGCACCATTATGGTTTGTCATTGATCCACTGGTTCATACTTTTCTCTGTGGATATTCATGGCGGAAGAGTAGTTGTTGGTGTGTGGAGCTTGCCGTCAAATGCAGCAATCCCAGCGACGAGATTGCTTGAGCACTGCAAGCCCGAACATACTTGCTCTCATGGGAATTTCGGTAGCTCAGGTTGTACGGATGATCGTTGTTCTGTTTGCTGAGCTGGGCAAACTTTCGTCAACAACTTGACCAGACAACGAAAGGGGAACTGTTGGATTAGGTGACAAACATGGTAATCATGGAACTGGCAGGTCAGATTTTACGTGGAATCAGTCGAAAATGTCAAATACAAGAGTTATTGTAACGCTAGTCACGGAGCTAGTCCAACATTTGGCAAACCAGGTCGGTCACCCAAACGACTAATCGTACTCAGTGAATAAATTCCACATCAATAAGACATACACAAGTACAGGTGCAACACCGCTCAACCAAACACCGGCAAACTAGGACGCAGTTGGTGACGAAGAGTTCATCCCCAAACTGTCCAGCTCAGTGAACAGAAAAATCGACCATTAATGCAACCTGAGTTACCAAAGTTCCCCTCCACAGCACGTCTTGTAGCTGTTTATAACGTCTCGCTCTGGTATCTTTTTTACCTAATCGGAAGTACGTTAACATTAGTACTGTCACTTTTTAGACCAGTTTCTCGTTAAGTCCGCAACATATTCTCAGCAGTGGAAAAAATAAAGTCTTTGGAAACAAAAAATCTCGTCTTATCCCTTGAATCTTACACAGCCCAGCCGTTTCACGTATGTCGTTTTTTGGAGCACATTGAGATATATCTTTCACGAAAGAATTCAAATTCGGATTTGAAGTGGTTTATGAATGTAAGTGTAATCGTTTGGGACCACTTCCGACGGATAAAGTACTGACTTGGACCAAATGCTAGTTTAGTGGGGGATGTTTCTGTTGATTGCGCCGTTTAAAATGGTTAAGGGCACTAATGTAAAGTGAGAGGGCCTAAAATTCACAAGAAAGATGTGCGTTCAGCTCGGTTTCTCGTCAAAACACTGACATTTCTTGACTCGCAATAACATTTCACATTTTACTCTGGTCGACGTCTTGTTTCTGTTTTACATTCGTAGCAAGGATTCTAATGTGAAGGGACATTACCTAAGTCGTAGTACCTTTCCATTATGGGATGAAAATTCAGATCGCTCTAGTCGAGAGTTGAATGACGAGATATGAAGGCTTATTATTTGCTAAAAATCTTTTGTATTTCACTACCGACAGGCTGTGCTGTACTCAGCAATCTTGTTTTGTTTGATCAACCCCAAAACCTGTATGTTTTCAATTCACAGGTAAACACTGACTGCTCGACAATCCCCTTAAAGCGGTTAACCGTGTTCGCGTTGCTATCAAACAGACACAAGCAAATCAATAGGCAAAATATATAGGTCACACTGCATAGTAAAGCATGGGTGTTGCAGTATTTCGATCGCCAGAAAATGATGGAAGTGAAGTTCCGTTAGGCTAAGCTGATGAACCAGTACTCTTCACTGGACAGTGTGCACTGCAGTGTGCACTAGTTCGAGTGAAGGATAACCTACCTGTGACCAACGCTCAATGGCGGCACCCTTAGACAAGCGTGCAAAAGAGCATGCAACAGTGAGCAAGGCAACGAAGGCTTATACGCCCGAATCATCCATCATGGGTGCTTGGTGTGATTTCACGATACCATCCCTAGACCTGTCTGACCGATATTTTCCGCTAAGGTAAAACGCCCATTACAGACCCTATCATTGCCTTATAGGGAAGACAGATACACAGATAGACTTAAGTCTGTCAGGTGCTGCCCTGTGGCAAACGGGTAGGTGATGCTTTTGAGAATCGGGCATATCCGAATATTCATCCATTTATTTCACCAAACAATAGGCTAATATGTAGTATGGTTTCATGGTTTCATGGAATATATATATGTCTACCTATCTAGCTATCAATCCATCAGTTTTGGCCACATTCGTACGACATATCACATCAGTCTTCCTGTGCGCTCAGCTGATTTCCTTAATGCGAAAGTTCCGCGGCTAATTCATTCCGTCCAAAGGAATACCTTTATTCTAAAATCTTAACTTAACACTCTTTACCGCCAAAGTCAAACGGAGGAAAAGATCCATCATCAGATTCAGCTAATTGGCACAAACAATATTGGTGGATTCCTGAAATAGCATTAAATGTTTCTTGCCATCATCTGATTTCGGAATATCCTCTACCATAAGCCCAGAACAGCGAAAAATTCCGGCGCAGCCAAGTACACAAGAATAATTTTACGTGTGTGAAGAAGTGTTGCAGAGGACTGTTGACAAGAATTACGCACCAGGTGTTCTGTTGCAGCCATGGCGATGGCTAGATTCCCTTCTGAAAACAGACGTGCCCTGGACATTTTGAGTTGGTGAAGTTAACTGTAATTTGTTTTGCTTGTTAACGTTCTTGGAATAAATCGAGACGAAAATTGTGCAATCCCAATTAGCCTTGTCAACACAGTTACCACTTCGTAATCATTGTGATAAATCCAAACTTTTATTGTAATGAATCATTTAAATTCTTTAGCTTTGTGTCCAGCATACTCGTTGAGACAGCCATGTAAATAAGGAAAAATGTATCACGTTGACAAGCTTTTAAAGCCTGATTTGGACTCTTCTTAGATAAATCAACAGTGTCCTCGGGACAATTAGCGTCAGCCCTATAGAGCTGATAATAGGTAAGTAATTTCCTAGTTGTCTCGACCTATTTTATGTGGCGGCAGAAAACTACGCTAATCCAAGAGATAATCACACCCTGAGGATTTTATTTTCATAAGACTGCCTGCGGACAATTGCAACCAGTTTTGGTGGAAGGTCCATGAGGATAAATGGAACATGCATCGGTAGAACTTAGGTATAAAGTACGTACAGACAATGAAGCCTTTGAATTGTTTTCAACGCACCTCCAGTGCTAAATCAGAGGTTCGTGACAAGTTGCACGACCAGCATAGTAAGCCTGTCAGACGTTATCAGTCCACTGGCAATGCACTGAAATGCCCGATCCTTAAACCAGTCTGTTTTATTATCAAATTTACCCTCCGCTCAATTTGCATGTTAGGCGTATTATTGGACAAAATGCGAGCGCAATATGGGTGAAACATTCACCTGTTATTTTTCACAGAGAATAACACGTAAAATAATTGGATTTGCAAAGTGACTGAATGTATTCTGTAGTTTTGAATATCAATTCTAAAAACGTCATGAATGCGTGCGTATCTTTAAAATTTGATAAGCGCTTCATGCAGAAAGTTCAACTGCAAAGTTTAAAGTGATGACTGCCATGTGATCTAGGTCTGCTAAACAATGGCTTATGCGAAAACGGTGTTTGTATGCGTAACATAGGCATAAAACATTCAGCAGGATTTCACATTTGCGGATTCTTGGACTATAAGTAATATGCTGAAAACTTCACGTGCTATTTTTATTCCCTTCGAGCATAAGAAATATGCTAATAAATTAGTGCATAGATGATCTTTATAAGCAGTGTATACAAGAACGTTTAAAGACTTTATTTTGGAATTTACGGAAAATGGTGAAAGTGTTTATCTACCTTATCCAATTCTGCACTCCTTAAGAGGCGGCCAAAATCTGCTTACGCCTTCTGCAGAAGAATAAGTATAAACCTCGAAATAATCATGTTGGCATGCATGTGTGTATGGATATATGTGCAGATAGTCCTGGTTCCCAAAGATGTGTCTCTCTCACAGCAACCACTCTGCTAATAAATGACCTTTCCTTAGAACCGCGCCGATACCACAGAGGAGTTAATAGATCTGTGAGAACGTCAAGTTTTGCACATTTCTGAGCACTCACCTTCTTTGGACCGCTAGTGCATGTTTTGGTTGCTTGTATCTTTTTTTGCATCCACGAGTGATGTGTAAAATGCCACCTTGTACGGAAAGGTGGCAAATAATCCGGATATTTTCACTCACTATTCACCTTCATCAACTGGCGACCTGCAGCCCTAGGTCTTCCACGGTCAGCGTTGAGACTTTATGCAGCTGACAAACGCTCAAAGCAAAACGTCAGTCTACATGAATTTGCTTAAGCTAGGGCAACGTGCGCATGCAGTATCAAGGTTGCAGGCCAAACTGGACGGGCTATTCATTGCGTCTAAATTGTGGTGGGATGCCGAAACTTGTTTATGACCCTTAATAAATGTATCACTCCAACTCACTATGTATTTCAGACCACCTAGCTCTCTAAGGAAAATTTTGTAGAAGCCTTATGGTTCCGTAGGAATCATATTGTGTTGGAGCACGGCTCCCCTAACGATATCAGTGATAAAGTTCACAACACATGACACCTTTAGAATGACCATCGTCATCATCCACCAACTTTGGTTTGACGACGTTTTTTAGCTTAATACGTGTTCTGGTTAATTCCGTGAATCACTTGTGTAAATTAACATGGCGTCCTGCTCTATGGACAATGGGGTAACCTATTGGGTTTCCAGTTTGCTCCACAGGTAAATAAAGCACCACTGTGATCCGATGTTTGCATATTTGCCTTTTTCTAGCTTTCATTATAGCCACATGGACCAAACGATTAGTTTAGACAGGTGTAACTCGGCAAGGATAGCTCCAATGTGGTGTCGATTCGTGCCTGAGAGAAACGTGAGGTAGTGCAAACGAAAAAACAAGGTATACAACCGACTGCCGCAGGTACAAATTGCCCTAAATCCAAAGAGATAAACACTGGCCCCACTGAACAAGTCTGGAAGCATGCAACAACCACTTTTCACGCTGCTGTGCATGACCCGTCTGCATTTACACAGCAGAATCTTTTCGACATCTATCTGAAAAAAACGAGTCTTTAACACCACAGTTACGATAACGCACTTAGTCTTAAGAACAGGAACGTCAGGAACAATCAGACAGCCAGAATCTTGGTAAGATGTTGTCTCCAGCCTAATAAGGGCCAGTTTCCAAATAATCACCAACTTCCTTGTTTACTCGAGTATTTCACTCGCAGTAAAGAGTACTGTTTATGTAAACACCTACCTATATAAATAAAGGAAGTAGAGGATAAATTGCCGAGCATTCAAATCCACCACCATTTTTAATTATCCATGTCATCAATCAACGGTTAGAAAACACAAAGTTTGTGATAGCATTCGACATGCTAGCGTATGTACCATACCTAGTAAGATCTCAACTTAACCAAAATCTGCCCTTTTAACCCAGCCCAATTCTTCTCAGGATTTAATGCCAGACAGCACGTAGGTTTGGCATCCGTACGCAGCAGGCTGAATGCTCTAGATGGATTCTTTATTTGATCTCCTTATCAGTGTTGTAGGAAAATATTCAGAGAATTTCCTGTCGAAAATGAAATTTTCCATAAACTTTTCCGCACACTGGCGAATAGGCTCCTTAAGTCGTACCAGTCGACAAAACAGCATTAAGAAAAGATTCTTGAATATAAAAGATCATTTCATGAAGCTATAAGCCTGTGAGGACTCGAAAGTATGGCAAAATTATTACGCAGTGGCCATTTGGACCAGTTGGTTTGTCATTTGAGCAATAGGAATTTGTCCATCGCCTATGGTTTGACGCTGAGCTAAGGATTTTATCGTTCGAGGCTCTATGGTTTGAAGGAGTGTTATTGAGTATGATAGCAGATTATATATCAAATTTCCTGCGTGTTTATATGCACCTATATTCCTTCCAGTGATAATCACATGACTTGACGGGAAGGTTAAGATGTGGGAAAGATGCGATCAACACTGAAAAAACCTGTGGGTCACTTGCATACTCACCAGCCCACCTGCTAGTTGCAAATAGCTAGAACTGAGTTAAGGCTTCCTTCTTCCAAATCAGTGGCAGCTAGCCATTGTCAGCCCAAGGATGGAAACATTGTTAATGTTATGGTTAACTAAACACAACCAGATTATCCAGTGCTTTCCTGACGGTGCAATAGTGGGACGTTTCTTGGAAATTTTGCATAGTTCTGTACTAAGGGAGATGTCGAAAATGAAGGGACCGGCGGTAGACGCTGATACTTTAATAATAATTAAGTAACTAGTGCCAGTCACGTGGATTGCCATCATCTTTAGCCGGGCAGTTGGCTTGCCATAAGGTTCCACACAGTAGCCAGCCGATCTTATTCTCTTCAGTCTACATCGCCACCGAAGGTCTGTATGTTGCATCACATTCGATTCCGCCCAAACCCTTTGTGGCTTTTAACTACGTGCAGGCGTCCAGTGATTTGACCATTACCGCTCAGTAAATCCAAATCCTATGCCAGTCATTCACATGCGTACATACCATAACAGGCATCAAACAGACTGAGATTAAGACAACAAGGTCTAGTACAAAGTAAGACAATTTACTAAAGATGTCCAAGCGTGTGTCACGCTACCTGACTGGGAAGTCCTGACTGGCGAGTGAATCGATCGTCACAACCAGGACACTTACTGGGTCGTCGTTCAATGTATCGGGCACACCAATCACATCGCTCAAGTGTGAACATGTTCGCCTGTTCAGACGTGAAAATTCAGATGCGTCCAAAGTGCGTTGGTGGAGTAGTGGTAAAACGCTCGCCTCGCATGTCAGATGTCCGGACACCGGAATAATTACGCCAGAACAGGAGGACGACCGTTCAAACGAGAGTGGTGTGAATATGAATAAAGATGCTCCATTTTTTAAGCACAATACCCACTACTTACCGTACATTCCAAACTTATCCTTGCAGTTGCCTGCAGATAAAAGATTTGAAAAAAGTTACCCGAACTCTGATATTAGAAAAATCACCGGTCAGTCGACCACCTTGACACAGCTGGTACAATTTACTGAAAAAACGATAACACGAAGAAAACGACACCGACGCTGAGCGTAATATTTAGGATGCGTTAAGCATCAAATGTATCTTGGAATGCAAAGTTAAAGTAAAGCAAATCCAGCAGGTACATATAGTGTAATTCTGAAGCAAACGAACAGAGTGACGGTTCGAGTAGTAGGCGTATTTAGTCATCGCAACTGTCACCGCCAGATTGTATAGAATCTACTTCTTATCCTTTGGTCTAGTTGTCTAGTTGGGTGTTAAGTGTATTTTGCCGCACGAAAGCAGGAGACTCGACTTTCAGCTAAAGGAACCAAGAGCTTTTGGAGTGCCGAAAAGATACTACCTAGTTTTTGATAGATCCACTGATTATTTAGATCAGTCAACGTGTAACTCTAGAACCTGGGACTAATGAACTGCGTCTCTTTGTTTGTATTAATTTAAGCCATTGGATCTCGTCTATTCCTTGGTATCCTAAAAATGCTATATAAACCCTCAGAGTGTTCTATTATGCTAGCCTACTTTGTAGAGGATTTCTATTGCTCCATTCACATTTCAGGTTCAATGGTTTAAAGCCTTAAACCCAACCACCTGAGTTTCCACTAGTGAAACGAATCTGTGAACCACTCTGAAGCTATTCAAGAGAAAAATTTAGACATTGAAAGGTTCAAATGAAATCTATCCCTAAGATAAATTGGGTGAAAAAAATTAGTTTCTTCGAATTGCTATCATAGAAAGTAAAAATTTTGGTTTCTAATTTGACATGGTAACAAGGCGGCAAGGGCATTTTGAAAAGTTTCAGCAACCTCATCGGTGGAACGTCCTATCAATATAACAATCTAAATTTTGGATTACGAGATGCAAGTGGCTATTTTGTGGGTTTCCTTAAAAACTGCCAGCTTGAAAATGTTTAAGAACAGATATATTTATGGTCCGATTGTAACAATAAGTTGTCAAGGTTACGTCTACCAAGTGAAAGTCTGCTTCACACAAAGCATCTCAAAAAACGCGGGTTAAAATCAGTAAAACTTCTTGAGTAACCCCCTGACTCGATACATCGGGCCTCTTCAATGAGGGTTATGACATGGGATAGTGCTCAATCTACGAGAGCCCGTTTGCGAACACAAGCAATTGTTGTTGTCAAATTTTATCACTTTGGTCCTATACTGTCAGTTGTTGCGAGTGTATTTTTTTTATTATATTGACTATTTCACTTAGCACTTACCATAGCAAATATACTTATACCTCCGAGACGAACATTTTTCTAATAAAGAGAATATTTGTAAAAATAACACAAATATGTCACAAAATGGTTATCGCAGCGGAATTGTCGAGGCCTAGGCACAACTGCTCTAAAAAGTGCTTATAAATACGGTTGAATAGAATGACCCATTGTAGTTAACTTACTTTTGCAGTCCACGTATGCTTGCTTCCCACATTTTCCTAAAATAAATTTCCAGATAATACAGCCCGCAGATTTCGTGAAATTCAGGTTGTGTGAACATTTAATATGTTCAACCTTTACTGTGTGCAACAGTTTGCTGTTGCAACGGGTAAAGCCATGCGTAAATTTTCGAAGTCTGTCTCCAAATTTGTTATTAGCATATGGAACGGAACCTCGCCGGATCACCTGATAATGTGCATCTAACAAGGTTTTACATGTGTCGGGTTGGTGGACGGACTCTTAGGACGCTCAATAGGACGAATGTCTTCCGCAAGACCAGTGAACCTCTTGGAAAATGATCACAAATTGTACCTGAAAATGGACCTCCAAAAGATCATTAAGTGGTGTAACTATGATCATTCCCACGAAAAATCTCAGGAAACATAAATCCAGCCATACTCTTCCTGGATCTCTAACAACCTTATCCTAAATCAACTTCAATTCCGAAGTGGCTGTGTAAGCAGACAAGTAAAGTTTTAAAACATTTGCCAATCACAGCTCCAATTTAAAACTCCGGTTACAATCGGAGCCACTGTTTCAATATTGCTTGTGTTCTGTGCCGGTCTCATCTACTCAAGCGTCATTGTCATGTCTTCTTTTATATTCGTAGTTAGCGGTGTCCAATACCTATAGATTTCACATTTGTTAAGAATAGAAAATATCCATAGAGCCGCAGAGTGAACATGTATTCCTAACCTGGAAAATATTTTGTCTGCTGTTTTCACAAGTTTAGCCAAATATTTGTGACACTAATTTCCCGGCTCGACAGCTTACCAAAGAAATTAGTGGCCGCTCGGTCCGATGATTAGATTGTTCACCACTAACCAAGGTGAATGCACCAGCACGTATTCATGTAGTCGCTACGTTGGTGTAGGCCTACAGAAGTTTATGACTTTTGACAATAAATGATTCACTTTGTTCAAACTTTCCGAAATTTTGTTCTTTTTCGTCCGTTTATTCGTTGGATAGGTCAGTTGGGTGAAGGAAATGAGGGTGTCTTTAAAACGAGTAACGGTGTTGTGTCGGCACACTGTATTGCCCGCTATCCCCAGGTGATTCCCCGGAAAGAGATGAAATTGCACTCACTCGTTCTATTACCTGCTCTTATCGAGCAGGTCGAGGCAACTAGTACTTCAGTAGAGTTGGCCTTATGAATAAGGGTCGGACGTTCTGGCTGTTTCAAACCGTTTTCAAACTCTAATACGTAGGTAGACAAAGAACAGACGGCTTACATTTGGCATCTGGGCCGCATCTGTGCGCAATCGCTTGCACGCCGCGTTCAAAAAATTGTGGTAGTGCAGATCGGATGATTAGTAAATTATTTCTACTTTTAACTTCTCCATGACCAATTGTATTTTTACTTGCAAAGACAGCGATAACTATTAACATTTTACTTTTCCAGCAGCAGCGGTATATGAGCCTTATTCACTTAAATCGCAGGGTACTAATAAAGAGATATTTAGGGTCCGCCGCATTTTCCAACAAAAAGGTGAAGAACATACGTGAGTAGAAAAGGCATCCATCCGTACACATCTTGAAACCGGTAATGAAGTCGGTCAATAAATTACCGCAAGACGCCATTGCAAAACACATCAATAACGTACTGAAATGCTTTTCCAAAGAACACGTATTCCGAATCGTCGGTCGCCAAATCAAATAGTCGTCCTCATGCTAGAAGAAAGCTGTTGATATCCGACGCCTCAAACCTAACTTGTGTGCCCGGAAAGTTACGGTGACATGGCATTACCTTACTAAGGCAGAATATGTAAATGACTGATCAATCACAACCCATAATCCTGATCCCCTCCTTTCACGCTGTCCATGTTTACTCCTAAACTCAGCATAGGTTCACATTATTGCCCATTCCAGGTGCCTCAAACTTTGGCGACCTTCCACCCATTGCATATTCACAATATTGGGTCTTCACACCTTCTCTAGGTTTTTTTGGGGCCATTTATCTGCCTTATCCATACTTTGAATGTCCGTATGGTATTTAATGCAAAAAAAGTAGACAGCGAATAAAATACTATAAAATTACGTGAGTTCAAACAGCTTTAACAAAACTTTTTTCTCGGAGCTTGTTTCAAGTTTCCGTTTAAATGTCATGCTAATAAGGATACCCCTCCCTATGGTCTTCTTCTTAACCGTTCCCTTGATCAGCTACGGACGAAGATACTGAGTGTATTTGTTTTGTATTCATATCATTCTCCTTTAAACAGTTTTTCCTCTGTTCTGGTACAGTTTTTTTGTTTTTTGGGGTAGCTCAAACCGAGGGGGGAATCACTGAGCTTAAATTTTGCTCTTACTGGAACTCATCAGCGGTGTACTTCATTGGCCGGCCCAGGTTTTGAGTCCAGGATGTCTGACGTTGAGGCCGCTACTCAACCATCAAATACTGAATACACCTAAATTATCACGTCTGAACAGGCGAACTTCTCCACTTTCACAAAATTCTCAAGTCTTGCGTGTATGGACAAAGTCAAGCCTTCCGTAGAAATAAAAGCCATCTGACTGTTTTTAAGTGGCAGTTTTCAGTGAACTGAACGGGTGCGGTAACCAAAGTCCCTTTAAAAGCATTCAGCTGGGTGCCTAGCTGCCATCTCATCCGAAGGGAGCACGAAGGCTAGGATATTACCAGGTCGCTCAAACATAGACAACAACAGTTGAGAGACTTTTGTTATACCCCTTCTAACTTTTTAACTCAAAATCTAAAAATGATGCAAAGTATAATATTCCGGTGGGTTACTGATTCCAAGGCCACTTTCATCAGAACCAGACTTACTCCTGCACAGAGTCAAATCCGGGCCTCTATATCCGCATTGCACACAATTTCCTGAATTTAAAGTGTTAAAACAATATTATAATATCATACCGGCTACGAAAATGCATTATTTTGCACACAGAAACAGTCATTAAAAAGTTCCTTTAGATGTTGAGGATTCACTTTCACTTTAAGTTGCTACTGAGTAACGAAGACTGCTTAACACGCACAGATTGACTGATGTAATGCTAGGAAAATTCATTCCATTCTTCCTTCGGTATTATCCATACAGACGAAAAATTCAACCACATTTCGGAGGTGAAATATGCTTTCATATGAATTTCTCAGTAAGGAATCGAAGACCTGCAGCCATTATTTGCTGGGTAGGATAAGATACCGTGAAACCAAAGCAAGCATTTCCAGCAAAGACAGCACGAGAGACAACTTTGCGGTATAAAATTTTTTCCGTAAATGTGTTCTTTCCAGAAAGTCTCAACTTACCATAGCAGATTTCTAACATTTCGTCAACGTCCGACGCAGATGGAATATTGTACGTCATGGAGTTCCCCACTTTCACTGAAATCACCCAGTTACCGCGAAATTCAAGTCTTGTTACCCAGAAATATTAGAAACAAGAAATTTATTTTGAGCATTTCAGAGTACGATACACAGAAAAGCGGGGCACTTCCATAAATGCATTGTATTCAATAGAACTAAAGGAGTGATTGGTGCTTCATACTACAATTTTCATTGGAGAGGGCCAAACGGAATTCTTTAGATAATTCACGTGATACAAAAACGAATGTGATAGCGAGGTGCTGAAGAGACTCTCAGTTCCATCCAGGCTGGAGAGTCTCTGGTAACATGCCATAAAAAACGTAACCATTCAAAGTCTCCCAAAAAGACCGAGGAAATTTCGTTAGATGATAATCTTTGTGTGCAACTACTAAAGCCGGTCATAGGGCTATTTAGTGAATTGAAACGTTGTGTTCCCCTTCTCTTTATCATTAGAACAGACAAAGACATATGCTGTGGTAGGTTGATGGTTCACTTAATCCCCCACGTCGCGGACGTATAACATGCGGGCAATAAAAATAGAGAAAAAAATCATTGAACAGACACTGAGCAGTTGATTTCTATATGATCACCTGATCAGTGCCAGGTATTTGATTCAAACGTTTTTCTGAGCATGGTCAGACCTTGTTTGGTTTAATCAGCAGCGATCTGCTTGTCGCCTAAACTCTGGGGTTTAGTTGCGTAGCAAGATTCAGAATGCGTTTACCGGGTCAGTCCGATGGCTATACATAACAGATGTCATCAATAGACGATTCATGTTTGGGGTTTGATCTTTGGCCGCTATATCACCAGCCGTTACCCCGCAAAGGCTAAACGTCTGTCATCATTAGGGGTCAGTATGAATTTCCCTCGAAGTGAGGATGCTCCGCCTACTGACCCAAGCAATAGTAAAGCGGAGACTGTTATAGTTAGAATGGAACTCAATTGCACATGTACAATGTGAAAGCTTCCGCGGTAACTCAGTTGATAAACCACTAACCCTCTAAGCAAGAGGCTGTGGGTAAGAATCTCAAGGACTGTCGTTTCGTTTGCATTGTGTGTGCTTGGGCGCATGCTCCAGATTTCCTAAATCCCGTCTTTCCTACATGTGACCAATATTTGGAGACGCTTTCTTGCTTAGGACGATCCATTGCTGAATTTTGTTATATATATGGTGGTTTTCTATAAACCTGTCAAAAATCGACCCTCTTCTTCAACTTCATCGTTGTCGAAGATTTCTTGCACACTTGACTGGTGTAAAGTCCCCTGCAGACACCGAAAACCCTCATTGTTTGTTTCATTTGTAGAACAAATCTTTAATTCGTTCTTGTTTGACCATGTTTTAGCACATTGCAACTTGCATTTCACACACCCGTAAAATGTAAAATACTACTACTAAGCTGAATGAAATTTAACCTAAGCCTCATTTTTTAGATTAGTTAATTAATGTAGTCGAGAAGTGGTTGACTTCACAACTAAAGTAGTTTTGGAGAACTTGCTTTCACCGTTTTGCTGGGATCAAGATAAGATTATGATCCCTGGCCAGGGTCCTTTGAGGATAGGAACTTTCTGGCCTTCCTAGGCAATTCTTTAGGATGTGGCGGAGAAAGTTGGTCAAAAGACCGGTCGAGAGACTCTCTTAATGGACCCAGAGAAATCCATTTTTTCAGCCTCAGCCAACTCAGTCTCAAAGGTATTGACTTGTTTCACTCGAAAGAAGTATTAGTTGCTTGCAACAAATTACATACCATCTTTTGAAAAGAAGCGGCTTCAGCCCTAACAAGAAGCAGCAGCGGGGACAACAAGGACCATAGTCTGGACATTGCAGTCATATACCATCTATATATCCATATGTGTATATATAAGCGTAAATGTCACTTTCCAAGAGAGGCGAAATACATTAGTGAGACAATTAAGTCTGAAGAAGACGGTAGCTGGGTGTGTAGTGAATTCTGCGCCATATCCTTAACATCCTTTAACCCATTGACCTTAATTCAGTTACGGTGGCATTCACACGACACAACTGTCATTAACTTACTGATTCTATTGGAAGCCAGATATAAGTGCCGGGAGCCACCATGGCCTTTTGGTGACGTTGTCGGATTTTTCATGATTGCTAATTTACACGTGGTACAATGGTAGCCAATTCCATCACCACAGGTGAAAAGAGGCTGCCGTACTAAGCGCACCCTCTACACGTACTCCGAGGTAATCACCCCGGTGCATGTAACCGTGCGCTGTGTAACTTCACTTCGTTTTCACTAAACAATTTTAGCCGGTGTATTTATGTGTTAGGTTCCTAGATCTTCCTTTGTCAGGGAATATTTGATACACATATGATGCTATGGTAGAAGCTAGGTGTCTTTCACCTTGAACGGCAAATTCCGAGTAATTCATTTTGTTCAGCCGGACACGATCAGGAGTTTTTCCCGATGGCTATCGCAGCGGGCCTCATTTTGACTCCCTTTTGCTATTGAAATTCGATGGTGCAAGCTGAATTTTTTGCAGGTTTCAAATATCCTGCTGCTTTCTTAATGTCACTTAGATTTACATCAGTTCATTAAGTCTTTGAATCAACTGGCTCTTCGGATTTAATCTTTCTCCTATACTCCAACCGATATTCTGGGGGATTCCGATCAACCATCCTCAATCTTAGTTGAGGCATCCGGTCACTGGCTGTACTTTGACGAACCAGTGAAACAGCTGAATTGTGTTGTTTTTTATTACAGGTGTTCGTTTCAGCCAACCTCGAGTTGACCTCTGAACTTTCACTTTTGTTTTCACTGATAGGCATGACATTTCTCTTGATTTTTACTTCTTGGCTGTGTTTTTGAGTTCGTCAAATAGTCTTCATGTTATACTGATTCTACAGATAGATATTAGTGCAACACCAAAACTCTTATTTGCTTAATTAGGTAGTCTGACGACTGCCATGCTCGAATAACAAACCAAGAACCAAACGGTCTACCCAAGCTACTCATTTTTGTCAACGGTGTCTGTATTAACATAAAATCAATTGTCTGACCTCGAGCAGTAACTCAACCCATGTGGATTCTATTTGGAAGCACCACAGTTTGATCATTTTTGTAAAGATCACATGCTTCATTATGATTTTTGGGATGGTATGCTAATGCACGTTCGGTGGCGAGCATTAGCATGCATGCATTTTCTACTTATGAATAGGCATTTAGTGCCAGAACGATCTTTTGACGCTCACTGGATGTTGAAATCCACTCTTCTCTCTGTAATTCCAAGTGAATTAATACAATGACTCCATTCCCAAATTGTTGAATTCTACTCTTAACTTGCCGACTCGTCTCTTTAGATCTTGCCACTCAACTCTCTCTGCTCAGATTTCTTACACCAAGTGAGGACCGTGCATGGATTGATCAGGCAGCTTAGGAGATTTTTAACATCGTGAATGCATCCTGTAATATTTTATTCCTAACCCATAGATCTAGCTATGAAAAGCCTGCCGAGAAAGCTGATACAGAGTGACACTTTTCCTTTCCAGTTCACACAGCAAAACTACTGTAGTTAGCCAAGAGAGATAGCTCCCCTAGCGCTTTACATCATCTTATTCCTGAACAAAAAAATCCCACATGTTTGCTGCTGCGTAGTGATTTTTCGAGCTTTTTCTTTGATGTGGGAAGACGAGTGTTTCTGGATAATCCCCAACCAGTAAATCACTCTTCTTTTTTCTTCGGTTGACCATGTGCACATTTTTTGTGGTGCACAGAACCCTAAATACATACACTTTCTGCTGCCCTCCAGTGTACTTTAAAAAATATTCGAGCACTTTTCACACGCTATATTAAGTGCATTAGGGGCTACCTGCTGTGCTTGGACTTCTAGCTAATGTTAGGTTTTACTTTGTGTCTTTACTTTTGGGACAGAATGTCTACTGATTGGCGGGACGTAGTGTGGCAAATATACTTGCGTGTTAGGATCGAACCCAGGCCGTCGAAATAATAACCGCCACTCTACCCACTGGATAACCCTGGCTAATAATCTTGCCATCTGGTCTGCTGTATCGTTAAAGTAGAATCTTATACCATTTGAAACTTCAACTGGTGAACCTCTGCCCTCCCCTAGTTGACCCAAATAGAATTTGGTCAACTAAAGGCTAGAAATTGTACGGGCAACTTTTAGACGATCAAGTCAGGAATTTAGATATAGTGCTATAAAATAGTGCTACAAAACCAGCCAACAAGAAAGGACCCAAGATGAACAAAACGCTGAGTGAAGAAAAGCTGCGAGTCAAAGTCTTCGAAAACCCACAGTGATACATACACATTTTTTCCAGTTTTGTCCGCGAGGAAGCATTTTTTTTTTGAAGGTTTTGTCGCCAGGACCAAAATCCTACTTGCCACATAGCAATGACAATAGGCAGAGACTGGAGTACAATTGAGTAGCTTGTTTGATCAGAGTGAGGATGGTTTGCCCTCAAACTCAATGACTAACTCAGAGGCCTCGACCGATCGGGTTAATTTTCGCTAACAGTACAATCACGCTAAGATGATGTAAGATGTTCCGTCCCCATCAAACATCTAGACGCACTAACAGCTCTGCGAATGACAAAACGCAACAAAAGAGCGAGAACAGTTCTAATACACTAGCGGAATTACCTTATAGAGATTATGTAGATCTCCAGTGATATTTTAAAATTTAGAAAAGTGTCCAAGGCAAAGGAGTAGATCCAGGTAGTTGAAGTACTACTAAGACGTAAAAATCCGGGGGGAGCAGATGTTTACTTTCTGAAGTCTTATTTTAACTTCTGAAACTGGCCTGTCAGTTCATAAGAAAGATGTCTCATTGAAATCCACTTTGGATTTGTGCACTTCCCCATATCACGAAACTACTCATTAGTTACTTGAGATTTTAGAGCCCGTGTGCCAACACCTATGTGCCAATTCATTCTCCAGATTGAGTTCCTGTTATTTTTTGAGCAGACGAAACAGAGATTTTAGTTCCAAATAAGTGCGCTTCGTCATCTACTTTTTACCACGTCTTACTCATAAAGACTATAAATCTCATCTATAATTATACCGATTCATCCAAGTTCACACTCTAAACCCCCACAGTCTGTAACTTTAACCCATAGCTTTAACGTACAAGTCCCATTTAACTCCACATCTTACAGACCTGTCGACGTTGCCCCCAGTTTGCCCCCCCCCCTTGGGCGCCTGTCTTGTGATATTTTTCATTATCAAACTTGGACTTGACCAACTTGGTGGAATTAAACGTACTCAGTTTTATTGGAGGCACTCAGTTGATACTTTTATACTTGTACCCAGCAGCTAAGAAATAGACAATCCCCTAAAAAAATTTAAACAAACGCACTCATTCATCCGGCTTACCTTTGAAACCGAAAGTGATGACGCAATCCACATCTCGCGCGTTAAATTAGCTTGGCTATCCATAGGTTCAGCTCAGACATCTGTCTTCAAGAGCCTACGAGAATGAAGCAGCATACAAATTTGCGTAGTTTGGTGATACTGGGGTAAAACCGGACTCCGGTTTACACTTTGAGGAGCTCAATAAAAAAAATATTCCCATCGGATACGATGGACTCCAAACTAAGGCATATTGTTAACTTGCCTAGAGCTAACGGTCATCCAGAGAGGTTTTTAGCCGAAAATAACTGAGCATACTAAGCGACTATACGTCGCGACCGTCTACACTATAACCGGGATCCGTTGGCGGATACAGTAAATCACCGCTTTCTTCAATCCCTACAACGCATGTTTCGGGCTGCAACTTCACGTTCTTAGTTCACATCCAACCACCTACGCGAATTAGACCTCATAAACTTAATAGCACTTTTTTACTCAGAATTCCTTCTTATTTTGTTTTTCATCAGTGGGTTGGGTTCAAGACACGCAACTTGTTAGGAGGTTATATAATCACCTCCACTGACACAAAACCATTGAAATCACTGTTCCGGTCAAAAACTCAATTTCATTTGAACGTCGTCGACAATAGCAAAGTGAAGAATCTAAGCTAGTGATTTCACCTCACAGACTGGTACTTTTGATCCAGCGACTTTGCTTTACTACAGCCCATGCAGTCGCATTGCAAAAGGCGGTATTAGTCTGGAGGTCGCGAATTTGGATAACCCTAGAGATTCATGATATGAACAACTCTGATGATTCACAAGGAGAACAAACCAGCTATAGAGTTCTTCTCATCCTGTCAGTATAAACCGACTTCACTCGCAGAACAAACTCTATTAAAACCTGGCACTTTGCTGTTACACATAGTTCGTATGAACTTTGGGTCCGCCTCTATCATATGAGACGTACCGATCAACCGAATTTCTCAACGGCCTTTGGACTGTTCTACGCCATCCACTCAATCAGTACCTACCCTTGCTTTATTCATTAATTGTGTATTGATCTGGGGAAAGGATCTTAAAAACACCAATGTCCGTCACCATGGTAAAACTGTGGGAATATTCAGGCAAATTAAAGTTATCTCCTAAAGGATATTGTAAACGATGAGTGTCTTTCTCTCCTATGTCTCAGTTGGTTATAGGAGCTCCTACTTAACTATACACAGAATCCACTGACTGTCACCAGCCATTTGTACTCTGTTAAAGTCATTATTTCGGCCGTTTAGTAGCACTTTTAATGCTTGCTCGGAAATGCCTTTTGTCATTCTTTATTTGAACATATTTGGTTCGATAGATCCCTAACTCTATCTACTTCCGAAAGCGTTTAACAGCCAGATGACAGAGTCTTTTTACATCCATGCACGCCTCACGAAGGAATTGCGTCATGTCATACCGGAGAAAAATGTCCTGTCGAACTTCTGTTGCAGAATACGTTTTCCATATTCTGTTCACAGAAATCACAATACGACGAGCGACAACATAGCCCACCCTAAAACAGGAACCATGTAGAAATCCCAAGTTAAAAAAGGAAATTCTTCAATACCCTCGGTAATATGCATTAAATATAACTTCTGGCATCCATGCACTTCCGCTGTTTTCAAAAACAAGCAATATGAATCCAAAGCACTACAACCTTAGCATTCAGCAATATACGGTAGTCCTCCAATAATCTCCCACTAATAGAGACCGCCACCCATTAAGGTGAGAACACTTCATTCCGTTTCCGTAAAATTTGGATTCCAGCTAATACCGTTTTTGGTCACCACTCCCAAATATCCCAGTCCAAGTGTCTAGCCAACATTGACTAGGATACAAACTTTGGGTTCTGCTTTCCCCCATACTGAGACACAAAGGAGACATCTGAAGACTCAGTGTAACGGGGGATATTACTGATAAGGCATGCGAGTAGTATGTGATTTTCTCGTAACTCGCTTCACGTCTAGTGGAAGATGGGGTTTATTACGGAATTTGTGGAACTGCTATGCAGCATTCGTTTAAAATTGCGTGACAGTCAATTCGTACTCAGGAAAGTTTAGGAACACGCGTTCAAGAAGAAGACGGATGTTCAGTTTTTTTTAAAAAACAAGGTGCATGTGAGAGGTTTACTTTCCTGTCCAATAGTTTGCAAATGTTTAGTTGGTGTTCCCTACTAAAGAACTCCGCGGCGAAGGGCTTTTCCCTTTCATTTTGGTGCCAATCAGGATCGTGAAGTGGCGTTCTTGCAACCGGAGTGCCCAGTGCGCGAGCTTCCCGCGAGGATCTCCGGTGGTCCTGCTCCGGCTTCTACAAGCAACTCCTAAACTCTTCGCTCTCAAGGCAGGCCCCTAATCGGTCGAAAGCATTTCTGGCACCCCATGGTTGGCCACGATGTGATGCATTACCACTCCTCTGATCTTTGTTGCCCGTGGATTTGACACGGCTGCCACCTCGACCCACTGCGATGGGTGTTCTGTCATTATCACGATACATTGATTTCCGCTGGTCGTCACCGGAGAGGGGCCCATGACGTCAACGGACCATAACTCACCAATTTCTGAGACAGGACTGGGTTCCATATGATGATTTTCCCCTGTCGTATCCCCCTTCATCAGCATGAGAGTTGCTCTTACCCCCGTGGCCATACAGGACAAGCCATATTAAATTCCAATGCACCGCCCAGTTAACCAGCTAAATCAGCCATGGAAATTGATATCCATTTGCAGTGTCCGCTTGTGCCCTGATGGACTGCAGTGCTTTCTGCCTTAAATTGTTCAAGCTGATGCAACAACTGGAAAGCACTGGGTGACATCGTCGCGCGTGATATGAACGCTAAACTCTTGTCCCTGTGGACTCAGATCTGGGTAGTCGATTGGGACGTGGACAACCAATTGCTCCTGGCCAGCAAAGATATTTGGCATAGACACTCATACAGTGTAACCCACCAGCCAACAGGTTTCAACCTCCGACAAACAGTCCAACAGGGAATCCCGATTACGTCATAGCGCAAATGTTTCACATTTCGGTTGCGCCAGGCTTCTCGCAAGTTAGCACTGGGTATGTCAGTCCATCACCATTGGGAAACTACTATAGTTCAGCGGTGTAAATCTGGCCTAGTTCAGTTACTGTCTACAGCGAGCTGACATGGTACCAGCAGTGAGTGTACGGACGAGGAATAGCAAAATGCAAAGAGATCTATGCTCGCAGCATTCAAATTTACTTTTCTGACTTCACAGGTTCCATCAAATGACTCACGGGCATCAACGAGATGACTCCCCTCATTAACGCTGGAAAATTCATAGCTGCACGCAATGCGTTAGACGGCGCACGCACGACTGACAGCTCCGGAGGACAGTGAAAGCCTGTAGGACGGAAAGGAATTAGGTGCTCGCAACAGCCATGCTCTGCACCACCTAATTTGGACAACCGGCCAGAGAACAGCAATCGTCAGCTGAACAGTTCAGTGATTCGTCCACAAAAGGGATTAAAATGTGGAATACCAATTTTGAAGAGCATTTTATCTGGCCTCCGACAACACGGTCCCGGGGGACAAGGCAAACAGATAGATGGAATGCAAAACTTAGACACACGTCAGAAGAAGCAAGGCAACAAATTTTCTCTCTAAAACGCAAACTGGCATCACTTTTGGACAGTTTGCATCCAGTTCCCTTTAAAGAAGGTAGGAAGGCTCTGGTAATTTACCTGATACAACACGCTGGCGCCACAAGAAGCGAAGAAAATGTACCTGATGAACATACCGCATCAGTCAATATTTAAAAAAGGTACACAATTAGTGTGCGAAGACCATCGTGACACTAGCATGGCAGAGGTATCAATCAGGTGCCCACTGGCCTAATCGCCTATCGATAGACCAGATAGTGAGGAAGAGAAAGAAAGAATAGCGAACACCATGGAAGCGTCTGTGTGGCCTATGGAGCATATGGGGCCGGAATGCTAGTAAAGCTTTTGTTCACTGATATCGTGTGCACAGATAAAGATACCCTTCTTGAGTCCAGTCCTATCGAAAAACTTCAAATAACCCAAGTAATTCTACTCCACGGTTTGGAACGCACTTTATACATTTAAATTGCGAAATGCTGCTGGATAACTTGATAAGATCAAACTTGAATACACACTTGCGGACTAAACCAGCCATGGTATAAACCTTATATGCACTTGCCTGTAATCTGCAGCCGTGTGTTGTATAGTGCTGTAGAGGTTAGAAATCTGGCGACTGCGAGCTTTTGGTGTTTAACCTTTAGATGATCTGCTGAGTCTAGTAGGACCATCAAATATTACAGTCCGTCACGTGGGTACCTGAGGTAATGACTCGCACGGGAAAGATTGGTTGCTCACACTGAAGAAACGCTCTCGCACGGACAGTTGCGCTGTATTTCAAATCCTTTATTAGCCACCTCTGTACAACCATGCGTAGCTTGGAAAGGAATAAAAGGAGGTCAGAGAAGAACCTGCCAGAAACGCACAAAAGGCAGTACCAGGTGGGCTGGTCAATGCTAGATGGGGACCGAAAAAGGAATGTCTTGCTTAATGGCGCGAACGCATGAAATATGTAGTCATCAATGCACAGACTTTCATCCAGGACTCCTCAAAAAGAGGTCAACTGAGGCTCTTTGATTCAGGCACGGAGATATCCTAAACTGCATTTAATGTGCAGCCACCCACTCTTATTTCTCAGATATCGGTGCACAACAGGCATATGGTCTACTACAGATCAGGATTAGCAATTTTGAAAGTCCAGGAAGTTACTCTTCAAACAAAATAAGAAATTTCATCTTAAAATGCATCAAAATACGTGTAGAGCCAAACTTTCAGAATCCAACCACAAAGTATATTTCTTCGTTCGCTTAGGAGATATGTATAATAACTAGGTGAGATCCTATTTATCAAAACGTCCGACTATCTGCAAATCGCATTTCGTGTTATGTCGGGTGTCTACTGAAGTCGGTGATCACGACACACTAAGTGAGTCAAATAGTTGCGACCTCACAACAAGAATTAAAATTATTTCACCTTATAAAACAGGATTTACTGAGTAATACACTACACTAAACACGAACGTAGATTAGAGCCACATATCTATAGTGCCGAAAAAGACATGATCAGTACATCACAGTGGGCTATCTAAATGAACGAGAAGTTGACCGGCGGCTTACGACAAATGATTGGGAGACGCACAAAAATTCTGTGCATCCGCGTCAGACTGTCTATCGCAGAAATCGACAAAGTCGTGCGTAGTTTGCATTTCAAGCGATTCCATACCTCATATATGGGAATTCCAACATCTTCGAAGGTGTGTTGGAACGATGACTAGTTGTGGAAGATGATCCTTCTTGTCGCCAGCATTTCAAATGCCCAGGAAATCTTCACGAACGTAGGTAGCATCCGAACGCACCATCACTACAAACACTGATGGTGCCAACAAAACGTTTTCAGCGAAGTCTCACTGAACAGATCAGCGATCAGGGGTCACATATTATAGATCAAATTCACCATCCGTTCAAGTGTTCGTCGGTGGGTTCGTCTACACAAAACTGCTGAATAAAAGATGCGTCAGAAATTGGTGATTGCATCTGTTCCCTATGCGCACATCGATCCGAGAGTGCGTCTGGAGCTCTTAGAAAACTCTCCTACCAAGGATGTTGACCGACAAGGATGCTCCCTCCCTCCGCTGCAGTTCAGCCGGTTCGTCGATGGAATAATCGGGTGGATACTGAAGGGACTTCAAAATCCAGCACTTCACGCTGTTGCTGGTGGAAATCTTCTGGACTAGGACGATGCCCGACAGGTTGCTCAATCAATCAAGCATTCAAACAATCAATCAGTCGCTCAAACAATTAACCAGTCGGTCGGTTGGAAAAATCTGGGCAGTTACTAGGTGATTGTTCGGGGCGTCGGGCAAACTAATCACATCGCTCAAGCGTGAGTTCGTTTGTTTTTTCAGGCTTGATCACTCAGGTGCGTCCGGCATGTGTTAGCGGAGTTGGGGACACACGTTCGTCTGTATGTCAGATATTCGGAGTCCTATTCCCGGCACGGTCAATGATACGCACTAGTGATGAGAACTAATATGAGTGAAACTCGAGTCCAGTTCTGGGGTGAAGTTCTTTGCGCCTCATCAAGGACTCATGTCTTCAAAACATCATCGCGAATTCGCGGATTGCAGCCGACTTCAGTTGTGATCTTGAAACATCCGTAGCCAAAGACGTGAAGATGTCTCTGGTCTTCCACCCATAAGGGCCAAGTCTTGTGTTTGTCTAACAATACAACCTGTACTGTAGTCGGGTACACGCGCCTTCTGGGATTCTTTGATTCCCTTCTTCGTGTCACAGTTTGCACACACTAGCAAACGTAATTATGGCTTCTGAAGTTCGCGCGCCAACCTCCTCCGCGAAAAAAAACGAATAAATCTTTCGCCTATAATCTGAATGACATAGGCCGACATGACTGTACCATATGGCCTGGTGTTCGCACCAGCACAAGGATACAAGAAGCTGAGATAGAAAAATCACAAAGGCTCAATAGAACGCAAATGTCTCATGTGGCCCGACATAGAAGGCTCCCTTCAGGGTATACCTCCCACGGATTCCGTTGAAAAGTACCACAGTTTTCTACCGAACATCCCTACGCGTCCTCTTGAACTTTCGTGGATTTTCAATGACTATCACACAATTTTAAACGAACGCCGCAAAGCATTTCCACAGGTTCCGTAATAAACCCCATGGGGTGCACCTTCCATTAGACGCGAGGCAGAGTTACGAGAAAACCACATACTACTCACGTGCCTCATCAGTAGTATCCGTCGTGCCGGCAAACATTTGGGAAATTTACTGCATTCACTTAGGACAACCAGGATAACTCAATCCTCCAATCACCATATGTAAAAGCCAAACTACGCTCGACTGCAACGGCCAAAAAAAATCCACCACCTTCTCAGATCGTTCCGCCTAGCCAATAGTTCCAGCCTCGATTAACAAGGGGGAACTATTGGCCGACTCTACTATGGCAGATGACCTAATTAACCTTTGGTTGGATGAGTGGAACAACTTCCTCAGGGATACTTGCATTCACAGTGATAGTCCGGAGGAGTCAAAGCGCTAACACCCACCCAAGCTGAAATGCACTTGCCCATCTTTCTGGTACAGGTCAAACTTTCAATTCCGACCACTCTACCCATCGCTTTAGTAAAATACTGCGATTTAACAAGCCTGATTGGCGATTTCAGTAACGTAGCACAATTCTTTCTCATAGTCTAATAGGGGGTCCGAAAACAACTTTATTTGAGCCAAGTCAGAGCTAGATCACGGTCATCAGCCTATTGTGCTAACAGTTGTCCACTCACGGAATAAGATGTACCCCTCAATGGCTCCTTCGTGTGGCATGACGGTTAGGCACCGGAAGGGTGTTACAGCTGGAGAATTTTCTGTTGGTCCGTAGACGCTGAAATTTTGGTTGGGTTTGCCGGCAGCTTGGCCTTCGCCTTCTGGTGTTCTGCCTTACTCAAGCTATCCCAGAAATGTCTCCTGTCCTCGTCCACCTTGATAAGGCGCAACACCTTCTATTCCACCAAAGACATTCAACGTGTTTCTACAAGAAGACTGTGGTAATGCAAGCTGCCGAACATTCGACTGAAGTTTGTGAATGCCGGATGCACCTGATTGTCTCAATAGAGTGACCCGAGCTTGTTTTCACCAGTTTTTGAGATCACAACACCGTGCACGATATACAGTGGTTCCAGCTGTTGCAGGTTAATTCACCAAGGATAAGGAGAATAAGAAAGCGAGAGCTCCGTGTTGCAGGCGATGGCGAGATTCATCCTCTTAAGGCTAATGGTTCTGTTTGTGCAATGTGGCAGGGATGAAGAACTATGCAGTGAAGGTGATAGCTTTGATGCAAGACCGCCATTGGTTTCGTGACACAACCATATCCAAGCCAAGAAAAAACGAGTTAAACGGTTAATCTCATAAGCTAAGGAAATGTGGATTGTCAGTGCAAGCGGAAAAATAGCAGGAAACAATTTAAAGATTTTATTTCAGGGTCTCTGTTTCTCCGCGTGAAATATGTACAATTTGACGTTTATAAAGTGAATAAGTGAACTTAACATCACGAAACGTAGCCACGTACCCTAAATTGCCCTCCATCGACCTGCCTTTCTTCACACAACCTTTGTATGACTACCCACATCATCTCTTCTAATAAAAGTTTGGCGAAAAGTCGATATTTGTGTTTTCGGAAGTCTCGATTCAAACTTAACAATAATCTTGAGTAAGTATGCATATACCAGCATTTTTGCACTCGGAACTCTAAGTTGCTTCCATCTCAGTTAATCACATTTTTATGCTAGAAATCAGTAGTGTTCCAAGAAGAGACGTGCTAACGAGGAAAGTCGAAAAGTAGTCGGATGACGCATCCGAGGTGTGAACGCGAACCGCCAGGCCCGTCCGACAAAGCTTATCGCACTTAGCCATCGAACCATGAGCAGCCATTGGATGCATATTTTTGCTAAGCAGCTGGGCCTTGTATGGGGCGGTCGTATATTTTGGTATGGATCACGTGACTCGAAGCAGTCAATCATTTGCCTGAATTTGGCTTGTGCATGAATCGACTACCTAATGCAATAAAATATCGCGAATTGCGACAAAGCTTGAATCATGTACAATGAACGAAAGTTTCAGGTAATTGCGCATCTGAAATAACTCATCAGCTTTTTAGAGTCTACGCTGAGTTGTGGACTCAAAATACTCGGAAGCGTCACTCCTGTAAATAAGTTCTACTAAGTATATTCGGCTTGACTGGATGAATACTGAGACCTTGATATTTGCTATTCCGAGTTATCATTGTGGTAGACGCTTTCATTATTTTCGGATAACAAGTGCAAAACTTGATGAACGTAAGACTTGCGGACCTTGTTGTCTTATGGCCGTAGGTCAGTTTTGGTGGTAGTATGCAGCAGAGTTCTTCATTGAAATTGGCAAAACATACCAAGGCAATGATGTCGTCGATCGTAGATGGCAGCCTAGTGAACCCGCACACGACTAACACGCAGCTAAAAGTCCACGATGCATAATCAACTATCCATGTGTTAGTACTATACTAACCAAAAAACCTACTGTACGGCATTGTCCAGGCGAGCCATACGGTAGAATATGTGCTGGGTGTTCGCATTGTGTGACAAAGAATACATAGTTCTTATATGATACATACGTGTTTCCTGATAGCTTTTTGGATATGGAAGCAGCACAGAATGACATCGCAGCCAAACACAAATGTCGCTGCCCGCATTCGTGCCGCCAGTTTGTCAATCACAAAATTCCTCACAGGATACTGCTCACCCACCATTTCCCTGAACAAGCTGAACTGTTGACGCCTGGGAGCTAACTGTTTGCTTTCCGCCAAGGCATACACAACTGGATGCCCAGTATCCAGGTCATCCATGATTAGGAAGGTGTGTAGCCTGTATCTAAAGGCCAGATTTTAGTTGCTTTAAAAACACTTGCCCAAAACGGTTTGTCACGTGTGTTCCATCGACATTTACTACATCCGGGAAGCGTCGGAATAGTGCTATCCGTTGCTGTCTGGCGAATTACACGTGGCTGTGGTGACCATTCCCTGACACCAATACGAGCACACGTCGGGACTTGCGGAGTTTTGCTCGGAGTGAAGGCACATGATCCACCACAACTATCCGAGACTTATTTGATAAAGATGGTCCAAACTTGCGGCAGTAGTTGTATACGTCCTGAGTGGTAAGGGTATTGTTGAATTCATCGGCCACAAACTGCCGCAATTCGCATGACGGGGTTCCATACTTCAGCAGGTACCTGAAGTTGTCCAACCGTGTATTGATCCGTTAGCCGTATATTTACCGGAAGCCGATCATACAGAAACTCAGAAATCTTATGGTTGTGTTCAAGATACTAAGAGGTTATCAAGATATTATCGCCCTGCCTCCCTAAAAAACGCCGCTCACTAGAAGCACACCCAAATTATTTTCGCCGGAACTCGAGGATGTTCGAATATCTACAATGTTTATCCCGGCTTCAGCAAAAACTTTTATCATGCTTTCAATAATTGCTAAATAGTTAGGAAGCCATTTTTATCAGTTTTACGTAGATATATGGGAGAGGAGTGAGATGGGATAGTGTTAGGATAAAATTAGTGAAAAAACGAGTGTTTGAAGTTCCGAAAATAGAGATCAACAAAGTGCGAGGTACCCAACGTGGATCCGAGTCATCCAAACGCAGATCCACGGTGTTTATCAGTGGACTACTCTTCAGATACCTCTCTATTGTAGGGATATCATGCGCAGTCAGCTTGAACTAGATCATAATTGATTAGAGCATTCATATGGTTCAAAGTTATTTCATAGGCCTTCATCGTCGAGTAAAGCCGGCAGACACTTGCCTAGTGGACTCCATGCTGTTTTTTAAGCTATGCTTAGTACACGACGCTTAAAACAGATGGTAGTGAGTGAGGGCAACAGAAAACGTAGCTTTCCAGCACTAAGACGTCCTCATCCTCCTCCCTCAAAGAGAAATCGACTTGCGGCCCGTTTATTTATCTAATATATCTGAACATCCTGTCTTCAATTGGACCAGCACCAAAATTCCCATTAGTTTTCGAGCGCCCTTGAACATCACTGTGCAACAGGAGGTACTTTTCCCATGTCTGGTTTCCATTGCCTGTTCTCTGCTTTGCCTATTAACTCGGTTTAATGAAGAGATTTAAGCAAAACGCACAATGCCCTGTCTCCTCGCATCCTGCTCGTATGGAAGTGTGTGCACACGTAACTCTAGGCTTGTAGCACAACTATCACGTGAGATTTACCACAACTACTACCAGTGGTAATTGAATTTACCCGCCTCTTCCATGCACACCCACAAAACCGGAGCAGGTGAGTTGGCAACCAAAGCTATCCGCCGCATTCGACGCAGAAATGATTGACACAGTCGCTTTATCAATATACACGCGCGTACCAATTTTCTGTGACTGTGCTGTCGTGGTTCGTGTTTGTGTGTGCTATTGCAATTTTACTCAGTCCGATGTTGTCCCTCCTTCGTGTAAAATACATGCAGCCGTAGTAGACATTTGTCGTGCGCGTATTCGAATTTTGTCTGAAACCGGGTATATTGGCAACCTCTTCTGTGCCCCTGTTCGAATGTATGCGACTCGGAGTGCGTACACGTTTGTGCGTGCGTTGTGTGTTTGCATGGGTCGCGAAAGATTTCTGCTTCTGCAGTTTGTCAGCTATGGCAGCTGCCAAAACCACATCACCCTGTCTTACATGAATGGACAATTGAATGGATAGATGGACAGATGGAGAGTTGAACGGATGAGTGATGGAACGAAACAGCCAAATGCCATGCGTAAATTGACTGACAGAATGGAGACATGCGAATGGACTGACGAACCCAGTTACCGTTAAATACTCCCTACATGCATTCTTTGGTGTGTACGTGTGCGGGTGAGCGCATATGAAGGCTGACATGATTAGTATGCACACAAATGCCTACACAAAATTCGGAAGCAAACTAGGTTTTCTCGCTGTGCTAGTTGGGAGCTTTGGAAAAGGTCAAACGTAATTGGTTCGATTAGGATTGTGGTTAGTGAAGAACTGGCCGTCAGTCGTTGAATTTTTATCGTCGGCAGACGTAAAAACCGGTGTGGTTTCACGATGAAATTGGGAATTGTCTTAAACTGTCCAAACCATTTCATTCTGAAACTGCTAGTTGACGGATGTACCTGGTGACCTAGTATTCCTATTTGCTTCAATGAAACAACCCTACACACGAAGGCTTTCTTTGTATAACCGCGGTGCTTGCGCAAGAGGTCCATTCACGTATTTTTGAGTCGATCCTCATTCCACTTGACCATTGTGAACCAAAGATCGATCGCGTATGACCAACAAAAAATCGTAAGGGCATCAATTTTACGAAGAGGTGCTTTTTGGTTGTAAATGTCACTGATTGACAGAATCTACAAAGGCAACAACCCAGCAATCGGGACCCCTCAGTAGGGGAGCCTATCGAAAGATACTAGGATCAGTAAGTTCAAATATCCGCTAGCAAGGATAACATACTGTTATAATGGAGTTGTTAGCTTAGTTTATTCTGAGACTTGATTGTCAGAACATACTGAGTAGTGGAACACGACCTGACGTAAGCATTTGCAACTCAGCGTACAAATTTCATGATCGTACGTTTACTTCGGTATAATTCTAGGCACTGTTTAGCATCTAGATGAAATTGCGTGAGTAATTTATCATGGAGATCCGGAAGAAGCCGTCTTCTTGTCTCTTCGGCTCTGTCATTCAAGAATGATCAGCCCGTCTATTATGGACTTTCCTTATCATTCCGTAAGTCGTGCAACAATATCTTTTTACCATACAGCTTTGAGGGTACTTCAATCTCATGTGTTCACTGCCTGCTAGGAATCATTTTCGACCATTTTGAGAAGATTTACGCGAACAGCCAACCCTGACTTCAAGTTGAAGCGCCTCGATCACCGCTGTGTGGAATTACTACCAGATTTTCTACGCTTTCATCGGGGAGACAGAAAACGCAGTTATTGAGAACATGTTTATGTTGCAAGAGCAGACTTTCATCCACTTACATTGATTTTCATTCCTCAGCGGAATTATCTTCATCAAATTCGGTAGCAACGGCATTCTATTCATTTTCAAATTTTCGGTCACACTTTGAATAAGGTTACATTTGACTAGATGGACAGATGACTGCATCCAGATTCCACATTTATAGGGATGATTTTCTGCGTGAAGTAAAAAAAAAACAGTTGAAAGCACTCTGTTAACACGCTTTATCTGCTACTGGGGTTTCGAATTGGAATCAAGTCAGGCTAAATTCCTATAAGTGATTAGGTTACCATAAAATAAATGAATATATACAAATAGATATTTTTGAGAAATTTCTCACACTTCCTACCGTTGTGTTCATGTGAGTGGTTCAAGGGAATGGCTAGACGAACCGGTCGATAAAGCGGACGGTTGGTTAGGAGTATACTTTACCGTATGCAATTCAGAGGGTACAGTCTCTTATGAACAGGTATTGTGAACAGGTATTGACAATGAAGAAAAGCACTTCCACCATCTTCGTTGTTTTCTGTAACCTTCGTTCTATTTATGACACTGCAGTCGTTGGCAGCCATGAAAACATAAATCCCGCGCCCATGGTGGACCTCGAGTACGTTTGAACAACTTCAAACAAAACTGCGCCCGCATGGGAATATCTTGAAGGACCGAATAAATACCATCGAACGCCGAAACTTTATGTTAAAGTTTTCCTTCTCCGACTCATGGTTTCAGAGAAATTGTGGGTGTGCATCTAAGGCTCGGCTCAGGGACACGTCGTTGCATTCGAAATTTGAATTTGCGCGAATAGTGAGCACCCACTTCTGAAGCCGTAGCGGACCGAATTCAAGGTTGAATCCACGCTAGAAATTTTGAGAGGATATTAGTTAGCACGAATAGCTAAAAAATGACAGTAGATTATGATGATTTTTGGTCTGAACATATATGCAACAAAATGCAACATTTTGGCATAAGATGCCTCATTCCACTCCTAAAGGTTTTTCAGAAAAAAGCATTGCGCTTCCAAGGCGCGGCAAAGTTTACTCGCTTAAACAAACAGCAATAAGCAGGGCGTCATTGAAATAAGTCTTTAGGTTACTAAAACCCCGAAACAGCCATCATTCTGATGAAGTTTTTTTCCACCCCGGCGATTGGCTGAATCATCTCACAGCGCATGTCTCACGCATCACAGTAGAATACCACCTTTTTGCCGCCATTATCACTTTGTTTTTGATTCCCAGAGTGGCTCGTTACGCACGTCGACGTGGTGTTCATTTTGTTTTAATCGCTCAATAACATGTCAACAACGCTTTCACGAAATTGAAATGATGCCCGATAATCCTGAGGGAATTTCTTTGTGGAAGCAGGTTTTACCTGGTAAGAACTCATGACGTCCTAAATTGCGAAATAATTTCTTCTTTGTGCCAATTCTTTTGCGGTCATTCGTTCTCAGTGCAGAACGTTGACAATGAACATGACGTCATTGTGTATTTCCCTCTGGTACTGGATCAAAACGTTTCTTCAAGCTCCGACGGCATGTACCATTCGATTATTAATGCGCTACCTGACACAGTCACCCGCGACGGCCATATTTGTTCGTTATTCCCTGGCGGGATGCTCCGATAAATTAGGGTTATAAAAGCTACTCAAAATGCGGTGTCTGTTAGGACCTAGTGAAATAAAGACACGTGTGCCCGGAATACATCTTCTAGAATATTCCCTACAAGCAGAATAACGATATTTCCCCCAGCTCATCACAGTCATCAGTAGTCTTTGTTTTTGCATTGCACACTACTTCCTGTCGCCAAGTGGGCCTGGCGATGGAGAACGTCTTGATATTGCTTCTTTAGACCTCGGTGAATCATTCGAAAACGATGCACTCTTAGGTGTCTGGTGTTTTGAAGGTTTTGTTTCTGGATTTAATATACAAAGACTCCAACAAACATGACATAAACTCCGTCCACTCGGCTGATCCACCTAAAACATTTTCGTGTCTATCGTATTAGGCATTTCGACTCAAAGCCGCACTGCACACCGCTAAAGATATAGCTACTGCCACTACATGATCCTGTTCAGTTGGGATCACTTGACTACCTGCTGAGATCTCCAGAGTTTTGCTCACCTCTCACCTGCGTCCCATAATTGATTACGGGCTTCCGATGGTTTTTCGTTGACAAAGTATGAATTTGTTGAAAACGAAAAAGTTAGCACCATGGCACAAATACCGTACAGACCCAAAGCTGCCGTTTTGTTGTGATGGTCGGGCTTCGCTGCTGCACCTATCTTGAGTGTTCCTACCAGTAAGGAAGGCTAACAAGGGTCACCTGACAATGATCACCGAGTCCCCATACTGCCACAAATCGTATTAGGACGTGACATGGATGTAAGCGTCGTACTTTGTTCTACAACAAGAATGTCGGGGTAGTAAGACGCTCCCTTCAGGCAACGAGCATGTCCATATTTAAGGAAGGAGTGACGCTGCCTGCCTCCGAGGAAGATATGTCTAGAAAAAGTAGGCCATATTTAAGGAAGGAGTGACGCTGCCTGACTCCGAGGAAGATATGTTTAGAAAAAGTAGACCCTAAGAAATTAACACTCCGATCACCCAATGGTTGACCATGACCGCTCGCCTATTACCCACCACGATCAAAATTCTCTTGAAAGTAAATATCCTGGTGCTGCTCAGTGGGTACCAGTCTGCACAGCCGCACTGGGAATCATACAGTTACATCTTACTACCCTCGTTATCTGGCTGGGCTAACGCCCTGGAGTCTGGTGCATCAGACTACTCGGTGGTTGGCTCTGCGGAGTGTTCCTCAAAAGCACCCTAACAAACACCGTCTTGCGGTGGGAATAATTCCGACACAAAACTCTACATTTTTTCACTGCCTTATGAGTCGAACGTTTGAGCCAAAGGCTTAACAAAACTTTCTTCTTCAGCCTGGGCAACCGAGACTATCATTTTCCCCTGCAGATCTTTGTTCAATGACCACTGTATACACTCCCTTCCTCTCACCGAATGAAGCACCGCGATCATTGCATCTGGGTGCACACCCACTCACAATGCACTGATATGTGTCACCTCAACTAGCGTGATGAAGCGTTCAAAACAATTTGCTCAGCCCAGTGAACAAACCAATGGCCCTCATTACCACATGAGCTACCACTATTCTCCTTTAATCCAGCCCGTAGTCTCTGCAAGATTGGGCAACAAGGATCCTTTGCCAAAACCTTACTTCCCTCTGTTGATGTACGTTGTCCTTCCAAAACAAGCATAAAAAATTCCACCTTTATTGCTTAGAAGGAGCTCAGATTTTCTCAGTTTTACTGTTTGTCTATTTTGTGATCCGGACGAAGTGTCTCGTGGTAGCTATCGTGTGGAAGTTGCACTCAGCCCCAAGGATGAAAGCGCCTTGCTGGAATGTATCCCAGTAAACAGTCATCCTGGTGCCGTTCGGATGTCTGCATATGGATGCGGCAAACGGTGCTTCTTTATCATCATACGTTTCGATAGACTATAGTTCTGAATCTGAGGAGGGCGGATTTTAGTGAGATCTGTCATTATTGCTTCGGTTAGCAACAAGGTTGTACGAAAGCTCAAGTTGGACTATTAAGGACAAAAGAGCACCATTACGTAATAGATTTGAAGTCACTGCTTAGCATACGAATAATGGGTCTCAACCTCTTTAGCCGTGTGTCAGAATTACCCGTGCCAAAAGGATCTAATCCATTCACCAACCTCAACAATTTTCAGTAACCAAAGAGTATCGGTCTGTTCTGGTTAGAAAGCTACTGGAGATGCTCAGTCATGCCAATGATACAGATTGTTTGGAGGTTGAATGAAAGCAGGCTAAAGAAGCTGTATTGCAATATTTTAAAACTTCTGCTCAAGCCATCCGACTCTACTGAATGAACATTGTATATCGTAGGGATCAGCAGGCCGTAATCACGCCAGAAACTCCATGCTAGCAACTAGCGACTACAAAGGCTTATGCGAATATGTAAAACGCCTGATAATCAAGAGACTTAATAATGATTCAGAACGCTGAAGGACTGCAAAGGATCAGGAAATGATGAAAGCTTGGCTAGAGACAAAATCTACTCCTGTTCCAGCCAACGGAAAGGCAGTCTGCGAACAAATGGAACAGCACTCTATTCAAAAATCGTTATCTTGAGCAATGAACTAAATGCCCTAAGGAGCAGGTCATTCGACCCTCTTAAACACAACTTTCGGAAGAGACAGACATGGGGCGTCAGCTTCAGACAACAGTCACCAGCAAAATTTTACCATGTGTTCCCACTCCTTCAAAGTAACAAGGCACCCGGCTCGGACAGTTTACAATCTCTCCAAGGAAAGTGATGAAACCCTGGTGACCACTGACGACACTGCTGCAAAAAAGTTCGATGGAAAATAAAATATCAGTCAAATGGCAACCCTGAACTATGATCCCACTCTTCAAAAATGGTGCCTTAACGTTATGCGTAAATCACCGTGGCACCTACTTTGTAGTTGCAGCATCCAGGGTGCTCTCTGGCACTATGTTGCACAGTTCAATCGACTATCCGCCGAGACAAACCTTGAGAGTCAAGATATGTTTGGCCCTGGCCGAGGATGCGTTGATTGTACATTTACCTGAGACAAGTTCTTGGGCGGCGCCACTCTTTCAGACGCCTCACGCCGGTCGCTTTTCTTAATCTGGAAGTTGCCTTTTACTTTGACCGTCATCAGGAACTCTGGCTGTGTTTGGCAATTAAAAGTGTCCCTTCAAACTTCTATCTCTTACGAAGGCACTTTAGACGAACTCATGTGGGCGCGTACTGGTAGACAGCAAGCTGTCGCCTAAGTTCAATACGTCCGGTGGTGCAAGACAATGTCGCCTCCTGCCAATATTCATCTCTAACTTTGCTACTGATGTGCTGCTTCACACTTCTCTGCCTTTATTTGAAACCTCAGGAATCAAAATGCCTAAGGGTGATTTGCTCACAGGTATTAAGTATGCAAACGACATTGTCTCCTTTTCAGTTCTATCAACCCTGTAATTCATTTTTAATAATCTAAATAATCCTGCCGTGCGGTTTGGTATGTACTTCACGCCTGCAAGTTGTAAAATTCTGTTACATGATTGGGTGGGATCAACCCCAAACTCGTCGGCTTGCAGACAAGCCGACCAAGGAAGTAGCTAAATTTTTATCTGGACAGTTGTATAAGTTCCTGTGGCTAAAGATGATATTGCTCCTTGAATCAGGGAGGTCAACGCAGCTCTTGCCAACCTCCGACACACATGGCACCAACGTGACGTCAATTTAACTACGAAGGGCAGAGTTTACACTGCAGCAATGCGATTCATACTGCTTTATGGAACGTGGCACCTACGTGCAGATGATATGTGAAAGATGTTGGTGTTTGACCATTGGTGTCTCCAAAGCATCGGTCTGGTTTGGTGGAACGATGGATTAGAAATACTTAAGCATGCCAGATGGTTTCGGGAGGGAGGAACTCCTCGAAGTCAGATGAATTACTCACGCCTCATAGGTTACGCTGGTGAGGACATACACTCCACATACCAGGGGAGCGTCTGTCTCACTTCTCTTCTGCACCCAGCCCTGTGCTGGGTGCAACCGACATCATCATCATCATCATCACCATCATCGTCAGCTGTAAGAACCGTGTACTTGTCGTACAGTGGTTTTAGTTGCCACAGTTTCGTTCACCGGTGATTTGGGGAGGTGAGGTAGGTAGCTGCGCATTGGAGGCGGGAGCTGATAAATTGGTGCGTAAACACACCACTGTCAATGGACTGTTAATTGGGGGATTGGGAAGGGAGCCATGCATTGAAGACAACAGCTTGGATGCACGAGCGCCATTGAGGGCGCGATTGGGCCATGTCTGACAATGTTTCTAACCATTGATTTGGCCCATCTCGGGGTCCCCATCCAGGAGGATGGCAGTGACCAGCGCAGCTGAGTTTGCTGGTAATGGCTTTTATACTTCGCTGCCAAGTCATTGTTTGACCGCCTCTGACTCGTTTCCACCCTTCACGTGGTTGTGCGAAAAGAACCCTTCAAGGAAGTCGGTCGACAGGCATCCGGAGCACGTGGCCAAGCCAGCGCAACCTATGCAGTTTGCTCAGCTCATCTATCGAGGGTAAGTTGTTTCTCCCGAATACCATTCGACGTACTTCAGCATTCCCTATCCGGTGCTCCCACCATACTTACCCCGGAAACATTGCGCGAGTCTGGTGGGACCACCCAGATCAGTAATGCTGGCGTATGCCAGGCGATTTTGTGTGCAGTCCATTGCCCCTAGATAGATCGGCGCTGGTCACAGTCCACATATTACGGTGACTAGGCCGTGTGCTTCGTACGCCAGTGGACCATTTGCGTCGTCAGCCATCTTCACCCAGCCTTGTGTAGAGTGGAAACGACCCAGGGGTGGTCAGTTCTTGACCTGGCATCGAAGCTTGTGAGACCTTACCAGTCGACTCAGTCGCCGCAGTGAATACTGTCTTCCCGGTTGGGGACTGCGGGACGAGACATTGGTTAGTGACCCTGAGAGATATGGTTGTGTCACGAAACCAATGGCGGTCTTGCATCAAAGCTATCACCTTCACTGCATAGTTCTTCATCCCTGCCACATTGCACAAACAGAACCATTAGCCTTAAGAGGATGAATCTCGCCATCGCCTGCAACACGGAGCTCTCGCTTTCTTATTCTCCTTATCCTTGGTGAATTAACCTGCAACAGCTGGAACCACTGTATATCGTGCACGGTGTTGTGATCTCAAAAACTGGTGAAAACAAGCTCGGGTCACTCTATTGAGACAATCAGGTGCATCCGGCATTCACAAACTTCAGTCGAATGTTCGGCAGCTTGCATTACCACAGTCTTCTTGTAGAAACACGTTGAATGTCTTTGGTGGAATAGAAGGTGTTGCGCCTTATCAAGGTGGACGAGGACAGGAGACATTTCTGGGATAGCTTGAGTAAGGCAGAACACCAGAAGGCGAAGGCCAAGCTGCCGGCAAACCCAACCAAAATTTCAGCGTCTACGGACCAACAGAAAATTCTCCAGCTGTAACACCCTTCCGGTGCCTAACCGTCATGCCACACGAAGGAGCCATTGAGGGGTACATCTTATTCCGTGAGTGGACAACTGTTAGCACAATAGGCTGATGACCGTGATCTAGCTCTGACTTGGCTCAAATAAAGTTGTTTTCGGACCCCCTATTAGACTATGAGAAAGAATTGTGCTACGTTACTGAAATCGCCAATCAGGCTTGTTAAATCGCAGTATTTTACTAAAGCGATGGGTAGAGTGGTCGGAATTGAAAGTTTGACCTGTACCAGAAAGATGGGCAAGTGCATTTCAGCTTGGGTGGGTGTTAGCGCTTTGACTCCTCCGGACTATCACTGTGAATGCAAGTATCCCTGAGGAAGTTGTTCCACTCATCCAACCAAAGGTTAATTAGGTCATCTGCCATAGTAGAGTCGGCCAATAGTTCCCCCTTGTTAATCGAGGCTGGAACTATTGGCTAGGCGGAACGATCTGAGAAGGTGGTGGATTTTTTTTGGCCGTTGCAGTCGAGCGTAGTTTGGCTTTTACATATGGTGATTGGAGGATTGAGTTATCCTGGTTGTCCTAAGTGAATGCAGTAAATTTCCCAAATGTTTGCCGGCACGACGGATACTACTGATGAGGCACGTGAGTAGTATGTGGTTTTCTCGTAACTCTGCCTCGCGTCTAATGGAAGGTGCACCCCATGGGGTTTATTACGGAACCTGTGGAAATGCTTTGCGGCGTTCGTTTAAAATTGTGTGATAGTCATTGAAAATCCACGAAAGTTCAAGAGGACGCGTAGGGATGTTCGGTAGAAAACTGTGGTACTTTTCAACGGAATCCGTGGGAGGTATACCCTGAAGGGAGCCTTCTATGTCGGGCCACATGAGACATTTGCGTTCTATTGAGCCTTTGTGATTTTTCTATCTCAGCTTCTTGTATCCTTGTGCTGGTGCGAACACCAGGCCATATGGTACAGTCATGTCGGCCTATGTCATTCAGATTATAGGCGAAAGATTTATTCGTTTTTTTTCGCGGAGGAGGTTGGCGCGCGAACTTCAGAAGCCATAATTACGTTTGCTAGTGTGTGCAAACTGTGACACGAAGAAGGGAATCAAAGAATCCCAGAAGGCGCGTGTACCCGACTACAGTACAGGTTGTATTGTTAGACAAACACAAGACTTGGCCCTTATGGGTGGAAGACCAGAGACATCTTCACGTCTTTGGCTACGGATGTTTCAAGATCACAACTGAAGTCGGCTGCAATCCGCGAATTCGCGATGATGTTTTGAAGACATGAGTCCTTGATGAGGCGCAAAGAACTTCACCCCAGAACTGGACTCGAGTTTCACTCATATTAGTTCTCATCACTAGTGCGTATCATTGACCGTGCCGGGAATAGGACTCCGAATATCTGACATACAGACGAACGTGTGTCCCCAACTCCGCTAACACATGCCGGACGCACCTGAGTGATCAAGCCTGAAAAAACAAACGAACTCACGCTTGAGCGATGTGATTAGTTTGCCCGACGCCCCGAACAATCACCTAGTAACTGCCCAGATTTTTCCAACCGACCGACTGGTTAATTGTTTGAGCGACTGATTGATTGTTTGAATGCTTGATTGATTGAGCAACCTGTCGGGCATCGTCCTAGTCCAGAAGATTTCCACCAGCAACAGCGTGAAGTGCTGGATTTTGAAGTCCCTTCAGTATCCACCCGATTATTCCATCGACGAACCGGCTGAACTGCAGCGGAGGGAGGGAGCATCCTTGTCGGTCAACATCCTTGGTAGGAGAGTTTTCTAAGAGCTCCAGACGCACTCTCGGATCGATGTGCGCATAGGGAACAGATGCAATCACCAATTTCTGACGCATCTTTTATTCAGCAGTTTTGTGTAGACGAACCCACCGACGAACACTTGAACGGATGGTGAATTTGATCTATAATATGTGACCCCTGATCGCTGATCTGTTCAGTGAGACTTCGCTGAAAACGTTTTGTTGGCACCATCAGTGTTTGTAGTGATGGTGCGTTCGGATGCTACCTACGTTTGTGAAGATTTCCTGGACATTTGAAATGCTGGCGACAAGAAGGATCATCTTCCACAACTAGTCATCTTTCCAACACCCAACAAACGGTGTTGGGAATTCCCATATCAGTTTTGGAATTACTTTGGGTGCAAACTCCGAGTGATTTTGTCGATTTCTGCAAATCCAGAAATTCGTGCTCATTATTGTCCACCAATCCATTGACTGCGTAGATTAGTGGGGCCTCACTGAATGAGAATGTAATCAGTTCTGAATCCCTACCTTGGTCTGCATTTCCGCGCCCACCTTATGGACCCAAGTCAGAGCGAAACGTTCGATAGATTGCGCTATCTAAGACTGATCACGTTCTTCATGAGTGAAATGTTCGTCTGACAATCAGAAACGGGCATAGTTTAAAGGCGTATTCTAGTGTACCATCAGTGTCGCTAGCATATGCACGTTTTCTGCGGATGTTTTTCCACTGAGAGTAATCATACGGGAACTTTTGTTAATCCATACACTGAGGAAAACGCGAGGTAAAACTGGTAGCCTCACGAAGAATGTACAATTTTGTGGATCTTTGGGACGGTAAGTTTTACATGGGGATGTGACGAAACGGTATACTTGACTGACGGCTTTCCCTTATTTCCAGACTTAATCTACTTATGTATATGGGTATCACTAGTTTGCTCTCACCTGATTTGGCCTCCCCATTACTCCTGTTATAATCGAGAAATTCGCTTGTGGACTTCCAGAAGCCCAACTCGAACGGGAGAGCATTTCTCGTCCGAAATCTCCGAACCCGGTAAGAAATCGTTTCGTTCAGAATAATTCGTGCTCTCAGATCGATTATTTGACGTCTGATGAGACACAGAAATCAACCCGTGAGGCCTATGAACAAAAAAGTGAGTTTCGATTTTAGTTACTTTGTTTTTTATCAGTAACGAAACTTAAGATCTTGCGGAGCTGAAAGCGAGCTCTATACACTGGGATATACTTCATATGGTGTTATCAAATCGACCAAGATTTTCACTCAAGACCGCCCTATTCAGATTTGTCCATCGAAGTGTCAAGACTATGAACTGTCCACCGTTGAATGGGACCACGTGGTTCATCTGGCTCACTTAGACAACAGTGGCGCTTAAGCTGAGCTTGAGCAGGCCCTCCTAGAATTACGTGTGTAAATAAGGGCGCAATATTTTCATCCGCATCAGTCTTGTCTGCCTGTAATGTAGGCACTCATTATGGAATCAATGATAGCCTAACTGGTATAAAGTTGTCATAGTTCATTACTCTTAAGTGAAAGAATTAAAGAAACTATGTCAGTTCCTCTGTGTATCCTTCTTTCCTTCATTTTTGAAAAGATAAGTCACGTTCATTTGGGAACATTTTTTAAGAATATCAAGAATTTACTGAGAAACCTGATTTGTTTATTAGTAGTATGCTACTTCGACCCAATCTACACCAATTATCTAAACGTAATAATGTTCGCTGTCTGTCAAAAAATGAAATTTCGCCATTCACCGGTTTCGGGTTCCTGTGAAATTTAAATCCTGACAAGAAAGCACATACGATAAAAATTGTTTCATGGACTTATAGTATTAGTAGAAAAAATCAAGTAATGCCATCGTTCATCCGGAATTTCTGTCATTCGACAAGAATTCCTCATGAAATATCTAGTCATGTTCGAGTCTTTGCATTCCGTGTTCGGTCTCTGTCAAATATGCGCCTGCAGGTACCAACTGAACACATTCCAAATGCTACACCTACTTGCCAGCCTCCTGTTGATATTTATTGTGGCGATGAAACGACTTTGGGATGACCTAACTTCTCAGGGTTTCATAGAAGAAGGGACGCAAACTGTGCAGTTATCTGACGAGTGATAACGATGGTTGTTAAAACTGCACTCAGTCGCATCACAAGAGCGTCCAGTCTACTTCCTCTCTATCGCTCTCACTAGCTTGGGCTCTCACACAATTTCACACTGTTCCACAGAGACGGATGATCACAGCGCCGAATTCTGATAAAAATAATGAAAATGTGCAACTAGGTGTTGAGCTGTTGGTGTTTTACTGACGAAACAGAAAATGCTAGTCAGCAAAACTACAGCGACGAGCCGTCGTTCATTGATACGAAGGGACCAGGAAGTGTTTCTTTCTCGGCTGTTGATCGTTGGGAGGAATCTGGTGATAAAACACTATAAAGCATGAAAAGTATAATTTTCTTGAGAATATTTCTCCCCCGGAGAATACATATAGGAAAGAGCATTGTGTCAGGAGGTGTTCAGTGTGAGACTTCACGCAACAGATCGTTGCATGGACTTCGTTGAGATGAAAATTATAAATATAGTTCGTCTTCTGACCCTATTTGCATATACACATGAATGGGAAATGGGTCTTTAATATGTCTTGCCGACCGAACGTTTATTTATCATTCAATCATAACTTGTATAACCGCGAAAATCAGACCAATTAACATAAATGACTTAGGTCTGAGCTGCCTCGTGGATCCCCAAGACATTAATTCTCTATGGGAAAACATTTGACTACATACCCTAAATGAAGAATATCGAAAAGTATACAAGATTAACAAAACAGGGCTTCCTAAGGAAAAGTGGTTTTCAATGTTTCTTTCGAATCCGGTTGTAAAGGGCCATTTTTACATACCAGTAAATGGGCTGGTTGAAAACCGTAAGCGTGAACCTCTGAAATACACTGAACATACTATTTGTTGTTGGTATTTCAGAAGCTGAGCTCCCACTTATGCTAGCCTTGAAATAAGCTAGATCAATAACCTGTACCATTTGATATGCCTTTCGATGCGCTTCAGGATGTTCGTTAATTCACTCAGTCAATTCAAAGTCGTAAGTTAGATGGCTTGATGAATGATGTGAAACAGACGCGGAATCAGTTAAGCTAGATTGGTAACCAAAACATGCATAATACGAAGGAGAACACAAACTTATCCCCATGGTCATTTCCCACTTCTAGTAACCAAGTACTCCGTGTAACTTACCAGGATCATGCACTGTTTTTCCTTCAGATAACCCCATAGAATACGCTCAGCAGTACATATTCCCCGTACTTCTGCCGGGATTGGTTGCTATGCTGCAAAAGGCGAAAGAAAACAACTGTTTTGAAGTAAGCATTTCCGAAGGATACTGATCTAAAAATGCCCGATATGTCATTTGTGCTCTTTCTCTTTCTCTGTACAGTGTTTGGAGGGCTTAACTGGTCGTAGCCGATTTACCCATTAATCGACTGGGACAAGCAACTTCACGAAACGGATACACATTTGGGTGAAAGTACTCACTTCCCAGGTTGGGGTTGGGAGGGCTGCGGAAGGTACTAAAATGTCTCCCGAAATGGGCTGATTCCTCGTGGAAGCAGAGACTAACTTCAATCAACCAAGTGCACCACGGTAATAGAACTCTAGTTGTATCCGGACCTTTTGAACAGCTTTTGTGAGTATGCCGTGGAATATTTTAGTTTGTCTGAGGTGGAAGGGATCGATATTCTGTATTCCTGTATGTCTTTGTTCAAGACGTACTAGTGAGCATACTAAGCCTGAACGGGCTTCACCAGGCCTTTTGGTCTAGGTCATCATGAAGCGGGACTTTCCTATGCCACCCAGAAAAAGCTAAATAAAACTAATATGCGAGGTAATTTATCAAGGGATTTAATTAAATTACAGTTACAATTCATTACTTAATGAACATTTTTGAAAACCGGCAAGCATTGATCTGTCACGCTTTGTCTTTTGTTAGTTCTCGGCTTCGTTGCTCTCTAGCCGTATTTCAACTGTGATATGCTCCCACAAACGGTGCCCCGCATAATCCCTAGGCTGAGCTATGGCTGAGTCTGTCGCGAACTGATGACCCCTTCAGTGTTGAGTGACAGTTCACTTTTAACATTATAGACGACTAGTGAATCTGGGTCGATTTCATGTGGCAGGTCCACTGTGCTTTTTTTCCAAGGTGAGTAATTCAGTCACGTTGATGATCAGAAATCACCTCCTCTTCGGTTCTGGGTTTTGATTTACTCAATGGAGGTTGCGATTACAAGATACTCCATATCGCAAAAATGGATTTACACTGTGGGACTGTCTTCTTTGTACGGGAAAAAGTGTGGTACAAGATTCTAGACCAGAATAAACTCTAGGAATTTGTTGGCACTCCGTTTTCGAATTTCAACGTGATTTTGCTGGAGTCCGAAGCCATATCGCGTGAGAGTGACGAACATCTGACCTTTGCCACGTTCATTTGCATCTATTCTCATTAGAAACCTAAGGGTGCAGAATTTAAGTATTTGACTGCGCATCCCTATCATTTTGTTTATCTTTTTGGTTGTGAGAAACCAGTCAGTGCTGAAAATTCGAGAAGCACTGGTTGTTTCATCCCCATTGGGAATCATCAGCATTGCGCATAATACGAAACTCCAGGGAGATTCGAACTCTCAATCTCCTGGCCAGTAGTTGAACACGTAGGAGACTGATCACAATATGATTAACGTGTCTTTAGACAGGATGTAGAACCATTCATCCTTCAGTCGTGCCCATCCTTCAAGTAGTCACCTGTTCACTGGCTCCTCGGGTGACGAATTCTCGTATGGAAGATTCAGTCGTCGTGTGAAATATTCTCCCTTCTGAACTGCTCTTTTTGGGCTGACCTACTTGAACCTAGTGTTAGCCGTCGTCTTTCAATATTGGAAACTCAAGGTCCGTTCAGTTAGTTCTTTGAATTTACGGGTTAGTGGAAATATAGTTTAGGGCTGTTGATGTCAATCTGTTTATTCACTTGGGAGCAATTATAAGACCACCACAGAGCAATTTGTTTCCGCAAGTAATGAAATGTCTGTGGTATTAAGCAGAGTTCAATCCCATTGCACAATGTTCGGTTTATCGAGGTTTTACTTATCACCAATTAGACTATTCTGAATAGTAGGTAGAATCAATTAGCTCGGCGAACAGGTCAACAGCCACCTGTGCAGTTACCAACGTGTGCAGCCGAGCTACCAATATTCAAACACATTACTAACTGCAAGCTTCTTCGCCATTTTCCATGGTCATAGTTGAGTCGACCCATTTCGCCAAAAAACTGAGCAACGTGAGTTAAAGTAAAACTTACATTTTCATCATAATTGCCTTTTTCGGGTACTTCTGTTCCCGTTCAAAGGCAATCTGGTGACTTAATGAATAACTACGAAGGAAAAGATTATCGTGAAGCCAGTCGGTCGCATGAGCCTTGTCTGTGGTTGGTTGTGGATGGAATTTAAATTATCCTAGTTTTAACTGACAACTCCTACTGTTCCAGCCTTAGTCTGTTCCCAGTGTGTTAACATTTTGCAAATCCGTAAAACGTCATCGATCTTTGTGACCATCTCAGACATGTTTGGCTCTGCCTCGTTTGATTCCGCGTGATTCTCCGCAGGAGAATATCGCACGAACCACACTCGCAATCTTCGCAGAGAAGTTGAGTTAAAGTATCCCCCTATCAGCAATAGCACACACCTCATGCATGGCAGTTTGTTTTGATACAAAGTGCGCTATTCCTCTTTACTGCCATGGGAAAGTCTTAGTCGTTCTCTCTCGCCCTCCACTTTCATTTGGAAGAGGAAGCAATTTCGATTCAACGGACTTGACTTCCTCACTCTATATCTATACCAAAGACGATGGACGAAATCTAACGACGAGATTCCAGTTAAGCAGTTAGCTGATATTCCCTGGGTCACCAAAGAATGGGCCATTCGACCGAGACCTCCATTGCCCCTGAGCCTCCAGTGGACTGAAGAGGAAGCGGCGACAAAATTGCAAGCATATTGGCGAGGATTCTCAGTAAGTGCTGTTATTTTTGCATTCAGATATTTGGAGCTCCAGCAATTCGTTCCAATCACTCCATCAAGTGTTATAGCAAATGCAAGCTTAAAGGTGCCCTACAATCTTGCGGCTCCCTGACTTCAAGATTATGTTTGATTCTGTCGATCAGTTAGGTCTTTTTAATACATTTCGCAACAGAGTATGCCCCAGAAGTTCGTGAATCTCATGCGCTCTTTGTATTGACATACATGTGAGCGAGTGTGTGTGGGGGGAACTTTCCCACAAGCAGTGGTGTCCGGCATGAATATCCAGTCTTCCCACTTTGCTTCACTTTCTTATTGATTAGCTAATGAGGCGAACACTGGAAGGTCTCCAAACCCCGGTGTTCAGAGCTGTCCGAGCGAGAACCTTGTTGACCTGGAATATGCAGACGACATTGTTCTCATCCTAAAAAGGGAGCAGGAAAGGCAAGCATCACCACGATAGTTGAAAAAGGTCATCCAGTCCTTTGGCATGTGCTTCAAGCTCACAAAGTGCCAAGTGATGCCGCAGAACTCACAGTCTTTGAACATGCCTCTGAGAATTCAAGGAATGACAATCGAAGTTGTGGAACATTGTACGTATCTTGGAAGTAGCATTAGTTCTGGTGGTAGTCTAACAGTGAAGTGAACGCGCGAATCTCAAAGTCCACAATTGTTTGCTAGTTTCTACCACTTATGGCTTCCAAAAGGCATCTCTGTGGATCACAAAGGATACGTGTATCAGACTACAGTGTGGGCTGTGTGTTGTATGGCTGCGAGGTTTGGTCACTTCGGGCTGAGGATCTGAAACATCTTCATGTATTTGACTATCGATATCTCTGAAGCATGGTTGGAATCGGCTTGGACCGGCAAATTCTCAGTGGGGTGACCAAGAGATCAGGATTTGGTGGGGCAGAGGGTGCTTCCCTCAAAGAATGCATCCAGCACTATAAGCGACGTTAGATGGTCCACGTGTTATGCACGCCGAGCTACATCTGCCGATAACAGCGCTGTTTTCCGTGCATAGTTTGGAGTGGTGGAAACCTACAAATGGGCATGATTTGACATTGCATAAGGAAATGGGAATTACGAAACGTTTGAGTGCTGTTGGTGCTGTTTGCCTTACAGGATAGGGTCCATGTAACCCTCTCTATGCTCTGTTGGAGACACTGAACAATATGGCGGCTAAACGGTGTGAGTGGCGTTCATTTTCTCAATTTCTATCCAGATAGTCTGACTGAGTGCTGGAGGCGTAGGCACATCAGATGTCTATATTAGGCTAACCCTAGGTCCACATCCCTCTCCATTTTTTTCTTCCTTTTTTTCTAAGGCTTCGTTGAAATAAAATAACACGGCTTCACAGCAGCGAAGCACCGGTGTTGCTATCAGTCATGGTGGTGATGCTTATGACAATGTGTAACAAACTTCCTTGTTTTTATTATAGGTCCGGCGACAACCGGAGGTGCAAGAGCTTCGACAATGGCAACACGAATGGCGACTTTACAACAGGGGTGAACTGAAGCCATCCTGACGCTCTTTAAATAGTAATGATAATAATAATATTATTACTAGTAATAATGTTTCAGCTGCAACACCCTTTTTGGTGCCTAGCTCCCATACCTCCTCTTCAGCTCGGCTGCTCCTGTCTAGGCTTGGGTAATCTGGCACTATCTCCGCCCTCATGCCTCCTTGGGGTGCCCCCTGATGCTTACTAGAACGGAGCTTGCATGACGTAAGAGAGAATCATTATTCCTAATTCGGCTTCGGCGACTTCTTGACTACAATTCATCTTCTGGTATCCAACGTCAAATGAATATCACTTATTTAGGGCACAATCTGAATAGGACATTTATGTGCTAACCCTAAAATGTGAGTGCGGAGAAATGTAAGCCGTCCATTTGCAGAGTAGACGAGAGCCCCGAACAAAAGACTCTTTCTTACCCAAGGTGGCTGCTAGTCACATAAAGTGATTACTTTTCTCAGTGTTCATGCGTTTTATTACCAATTCTTTAGTAGCACATCCATGTGATGAGTCACTATAAAGACAAACTGACGGACGGTCTGTTCCGGCACCTTTGTCCTCATGTGACTTGTATGGATAAATCATCCAGGTTTAGTCGTCCTCCCTGCGGGAAGCCAAATTTTGAAACGTCAAAATTGTCTGTCTTAATAAGAAAGAAACAGAGTTCTTCGCGACATCTGTGTTGCTTCATTTTCCGTGGGGTGACGACCTCGACAATTCGGTGACCTGATCTGCTTGGGCTAATTCACCGGCATTTCTACGAGCTTACCATATGATCAAACTGATCCCTCTTAACGAGCTGACTAGGGAGTCCAACTTCTTCACAAGGAGCACTTTATTCGAGAGGTTCTATAATAAGAACTATCGGTTATATCAATCCTACCAGTCGTACCTCCAGTAGAAAAGGACTTAGTGTAAAATTGCTCGTTGTACCCAAATAATCTGGGAGAATCTGCGCACCCTAATAAAGCATTCACAGTGAAATAAGGTCCAGCTAAAGTGTAACAAAATTTCGGAGTAATTCGGCTTCCAAAACGCCGCAGCTACTGAATGATTATTGGATTCGATTTGGGAAACGTACGGGGTCAAAATGGATGTTGTCAAATAGTAATAAGAATCGACCGCTACTGAGATTTAAGCCATCGCCATTTTGCTGTCTATAGGCACATTGTGGTGGTATCGAGCCATTAAATCGCAGTTGTTTGCAGACGTCTCACCTGTCGATTTGCTATTCTGTACGGCTTTGACTAAAGCTGAAGCAATTGTAGTTTATTCGACACCTATACATACCTCATCCTATGACTATGCACCGTCATCATGCACTGGTTCATCGTGCCTGGTTTCCTTACTACAACCCAACACGTCGTGAACTCCGGGACAATTGAGAAAATACACATACACCGCAATCCGATGTTCCAATGGGTCGCAGTTCCCCGAGCCAATTCCGACATTCAGTTGATAAATGGCACCTGATGGACGGCGTACTGTGGTGAGGTTGAATCTTACTTGCACATGCAGAGGAACAAGCAACCTGCGGGTAGAATTAAACAGCCATCTATCTGTAGTAAACGCTTTTGCTCGATCCGGCTAATTCGTGTTCTGGCTCTCTAAGTAATCGGTCCTTAGTTTTCTAGTAGAACGAGCAAGTACAAATTTACCCTAACGTCACAACTACCCAAACTTTTCTATGCAATTGAAGGATGCATTTTACTTACAAACAAGGGATAGTTTGCATTACTATACAGTATCCACTCCAAAAAGGATCAACCGTAAATAAATAGTTCTATCACTGGCCACTGTTGAGCGGTTTCACTACAATACTCTACTACTTTAATCTACTTCCCTACAATATAATCCAACAGCATGTGCTGAAGCATGGTACAAAGCAAACCGGTACTCCCATTCCTGCTTCACAGTATATCAGGAGCTATTCAGCATCGTCATATGTAGTCACACTAGCGTTAGAACACTAGTGTCTAAATGTCTTACGGCTAACACCAATTTTTCAACGAATCAGCGCAAAGAACAGTCTCCAATCCAGTAACGTGTCCTGGTTATTGTGATGTGGCCTCATAGGACTCAGACGGAATGAAATCGGGTTGGACCATGAACCACACTGTCGATGTCCAAAATATTCCGATATCCACAAGACGTTGGGCTATTGACTGAATGTTATTCAAGCTATTTACAGCATATCATCAGTGATATGTGTTTCATGTTTGTGTTGCTGTAAAACGGATGACTCCTGATTCTTCCTCTATATGTAAGCCCGTAAATATGTAATCTGTTCAAAAAAATTCAGTGGTTTGCTTCATAAGTTTTTAAAAGCTGTTTTCTCTCTTTTTGAACCAAGTCACATGGTCACCAGACCAGTCTACATTTCAGTGTCATATCATCGGTAATATTCATGGTAGGATGCAGAATTGACCAGGTGTGTGTCCTCCTACCATAGAAACAATGACATTTTTATACACGCGAGATAACGTTTATTTGCGTAAATTCTCCTCAATATCTGCACTCGCAAAGGCTAAGCTAATTCACGCACTCGGCCAAAGATCTGATACGGATGTGGTTTTCCGACGGAAGAAGCGCTCCGTCGATTTTGGCTTTCTTATTTACCGCCACATCCTGTGTGATGGTGCCAACGAGGAATTTTAATTGTTCGGCGCATGCTTGCCCTCAAGAGTTGCATGACCAACTGGTTCGATTAGTTCGTTATCGTCATTCACATACAAACACAACACCAGTAGCATGTTTCGGCGCACCTGTGGTTGCATAACTCGAAACAACTTTATGCTAATTTGCATACCCTGCATCCAAACTGTCACTCGTTACTCTGCCAGGAGTTCTTCAACATTTTTTCCATAACATTCGTGGCTGTATCCACTTAGCCGTGCGTCGTAATTCTGAAAACCAATCCTTCTTAGTTCGGTTCGGTTTGTCAGCCCAAATCCACATTCTTTGAGCACATTTGCCCGATTTACCAAATTTTGGTTGGTTAATAAGAAGCATGGAATTGTGAATTGGATTGATGTAACTAGCGTTAACGGGGGGTGTATCGTTTGGTGAGCTAAGAGTATGTGATGATAATCTACGAGGTTACTAAACACAACTTCGGTTTACCTTCTATGGACGAAGACGCAATCAAAGTCAACATATAGCTGTATCATTTCTTTTGACGACTGCTTGAGAACTGCACACCGGAATCACGAGACATTGGTCAAATGGCTTCACACGTCAGATCCTGCATCTCCCAGTTGAGCAGACCAATTAGGCTTTCTTTCTGCTGGGTGCCATCACTAAAACTATGACTCATCTTTCAGCTCTCACGGAGAAGGTTATGTCAGACCGGCTTCATAGCTGTCGGAAATGGACGGACGTCACCTCCACCCTCTCAATTTGGAAAATGGCACCTTCTCTTGTCAGTCTGCGGAAAATTATGCCACTGCCCAAGTAAACGAATCTGTCTACCTGACCAGCTGACTTATTGTCAAGCATGGTATCAGCTTTTCTGTTCCAGAAAGCTTTGCAGATCCTTACACTGAAGGCTTGAAACTCATATTGGCACACGAGGCCGAATTATTTAGTTTAATGGAGGCAATCTGCATCTAGGAACGATCTGATCCTATGAGAAGAATATCTGCAGCATACTTAGCGCACGTAGGCGACCGGCCATGTACCATCTCGACCCTCGAAAAGTTGCGGGTAAATACGGAAGATCCGATTGGCATGACAAAGATCGGGAGCCTGTCAATATCCCTAGCGTCCTACGGAGAAAGGAACCTTGACATCGAGGGACACTATCTTTGCTGATCGTTGGAAGTAACTGTGATGTTCAAGCATCGACCACGAAGTGAAGGGCATCCTAGTCTGAAGCAAAATCCGGTTCGTTTCTCACAACTCCAATGATCCGCGGCCGAATAGTGAAGTCAGGATAGGTCTTTGTCCGCTCGACTGATACCTGTCCGGATGGCTATTGCCAATTCGATCACGAAATCTAAATCCACTGATTCTACGCAACCCATGCTCTGATCGAACGTTGCGACGCTGTCCACAAAGTTGCTGCAAAGACAGGTGCACCAATAAGTATAAAGTTCGAAAGTTCGACTCCCTACACAACTCAACCATTGCAAACGCTGGCAGAACCGACAAATTAAGCCAATTATGTTCCCCAAACCTCATACAGGACTGAAACTTATGTAGACGGTTATCGCCAGAATGGTCCATTGAAGAGAAACGAGACATGAGAAGACCCGGGGATGTGATTTAGACAATGGATATGATAGCATGATACATCCGCAGGTTACTGTCTCACACTGAGCTAACGGGACAGTTTAGACGATTTACAAAGGAGGTTTCAGATGTTCGGTCGACAACACAAAACCATAAAGTGCGTCAGGATAAACCAGCTAGCAAAAACCTACTTTCTGAATATAACGCCTTATAAGGTGTCTAAGTTGTGCGGACCGCGCTACTTGTCGCATCTGCACCTTGCCTGCGTCTACCAGGTGACCAACTCAAAATCCCTGACGCGCTCGATAGGCTGGGGTAAATCCTGCGGCAAATGTATTCACGCTGCCTATCCACGTTGCCCATGTCTCACTGTCTTTTGTATGATAAAAAGTGGGTATACATGTTCACAGATGAAAGTGGAGCTTACAAATATGCACACACATATATATATATATATATATATATATATATATATATAACAGATCGACAGACAGATTAGATTAGATTTAGATTTAGATTAGATTTTATTAGATTAGATCGATAGGTAGATAGGCAGAGGTACTCAAGCGTGTTATGCCCTGGTTAGTACTAAAAATTGTTATGGCTCGACTAATGCGATCCATAACCTCAGCAGCCCACTGAGCCGACCGGCACATACCATAGGTTTCAATTTTTGGTTGTCCCCACTTAACTTGAAAATTACTGCTACCAGTCGGATATTCTCATTGCTTTAGAACTGTTTCTTCATGTTGATCCTCTGGCCCTGTTCCCTCGGATTTACACCAGGTAAAGCGCGTCTAATTGGTTGCAAATGAGGCTCGGTGCAAAATGTACGTGGTACTACTGATGCTTCCGTAGAATCATTGGTGGAGGTAGATATGGAAGGCGAATTCAAAAACACTCCAGTCTGCAGTAAAAGACCATCAAACACAACCAACAAAAACCTGTCATGACAAGAATAAAAATAGTGACCAAAATGCTACAGTGTAGTAAGCTTTCGAGAAGTTTGGTTTTTCCACTTGGTTCTTACAACCGGAAGCTACGGTACAATGAAAAATGGGGTATCGCGTGTTCCAGTGTTGATTCCGTTTATCAGCTCAGTCTTTAAAGATCAGTTAACTCATCATCGTCACCATCATCGGCAGCTTAACATCAGGGTTTAAAATTTATGCTTCGTTGCCATGCGACCATGGAAAGCGAGTAGCAATGACAGCATCCATACGTCTCGTAATCTCCTTCATACCCATGTGCCACCTCAAGGGTTGGCAACCTTCAGACACTCTGAATTGGGAACGGAAAACAGTAGTCGCTTCGGCAAACGGTGGTTCGACATAGGCAATACACGGCTTAACCAAGACAGTTTCCGGTGTTGGACACATTCTTTGATGGGAGTCTCTGTTGGACAACTGAAATCTTTTCTAGTTGCCTCATTAATGATTCGGCGACACCAACCCACACCAGCCATGCTTCTGAGACAATAGTTGTGAGAACCCGAAGACGGTCCCGTTCCGCTGCTCGAACAGGTCAAGTCTAACATTCATTCAACAAAACAGTCCGCACTGTAACCCGTTTCATAGGCCATAGATGTCGCAAATTAAAACGCGACCCGAACTTTGCATATTCGTGCATTGATATCATCTGTCACACTACCATGAGAACTAATACAACTTCGAGTGCCTCTCCCTGGATTGTAAGTGGTGTGTTTGATGACAGCGTGTCCACGAGCATGACTTTACACTTTGTGGGTGCAAAGTGCATACCAAAGGACAGGATGACTTAAATCAGTTCATCCAAAAACACCTACGCCTATTTCTTTCTCATTGAAGACAAGGACGTTGTCGTCTGCATATTGCAGGTGGACAAGTTTGTCGTCAGCTGCTATCTGAACACTGGAGGTTTTCAGGATATTCCAATGTTAGCCTCATTATTTAATCGATCAGGAAATAAGGTGGGAATGGATAGAGCGGACACCCTGGCGGACACCGCTTTGTATACGGAAACTTTTGGGGGGGGCTCTCCGTAGGCTCGCACAAGCCCACAAGTATTAGGTTCACAAACTTCCGGGGCATTTCTTGATGGCAAGTGTGTTAGGGAGAACAAACCGGTCAACCGAGTTGAATACGCCTTGGAAATCCGGAAATACTAAAATCGTTGGTCGTTTGTACGTATGTAGTTGTTCTGGTAGCTGACGGAGTGTGAAGATTTGTTCAACACAAACCCTACCAGACCGGAATCCCGCTGTCTGCTCTTGAGTCAGTGTTTCGCGAGCCACCATAAGGCGAAGAAACACAAGTAACGCGAACAGCCTCGTTATAACCGGGACCATGGTGATCCCCTGTGGTTACCACACTCACTACGAGCCCTTTTTCGATGGACACTATCATCGACTACCCAGTTGTCTGGAACAGTCTCCTTTTCCCAAATGCAAGCCAAAAGATTAGACAAGCACTGACTGAGGACCTCACCTCCATCTTTGAACAATGCGGGGGAGAGGTACTCCGGAACAGAAGCTCGGTGACACTTGACAGAATATATGCAGGCGTAAACCTCCGAGGCCTTAGGGGGTACCACGTTCACCGTCAAGTGACCTAAGTCAGCTGTAGGCTCCAAATGAATGGCAGTTGGTTGCCACGATAAATGTTGTTCGATCTATTCGACCCAACGCTCGAGACGATTCAAAATGGTCGCTCCATTCTGATTCTTAGTGACTTCGCTCACATGTGGTTTCCGAGGACAGGTCGCAAGGATCAACTGAAGTAATCTTCAGATATTCCTTGCTTTCTAAACCTCTTCCATTTCCCTGGATTCCTGTGTCCACCACAGTTCACGGTCGTTCGACATCTGATCATTCGGCGCGTCAAGTCGTGTTCTGAAACGACTGGAATATTTCTGCGAGTAGTGCCACTGTTCACTCTGATATCCAGTGCTTGAGTGGGTCTGGTAGCGCCGTGCCACAGGCAAAATTTCCAGCACTTTAAAAAGAGGTGGTGAAACGAAATTCTTATCTAAATATTGGGACCATATGACCACCATACCCAAGTGGTGGAGTCATGCCAATCTCTTCTATTATGGGTTCCTCGTTCGTGATAATGAGATGTATAACTGAAATATCCCTGAAGGGACGTGAATTCGTTGTGATAAAGCAAAAAAGATGCTCTAATGAGCTTGACGAACTCAAACGTTAAAAAAGCGACTGCTGTTGGTGCTACTTGTCAAGAAGGACGAATTGACGTCACCCATTAGGAGTGAGTGAGAACAGTGTATGCATGTTTGTCTCAGAAGTGCATGGGTGTTTGTGACATCTGCCTCTACAGTCGAAGAAGATGATCGACAGATCTGTGTCGTTCCGTTCCATTCACAGACGACGAGATAATGACTCCGAGCATGAAAGATTACTGTCAAGATTTCATTCTACAGTCTTTCTTTGGGCTAAATGGAAGAACCTCCAGCTCTTCATGGCAGGCGATTTTTTCTGAGCAAGTACTCCCAAGTATTGCAAGATTGCCATGTAACAATTCGACAGAGAACCAAGTTATATTGGCTATCATTAGGGTTAAATTAATATGAGGCATCGGCACGTACCAAGCCAGATGCCTCTGAGGACAAGGCATTCGGACAGGCGAAAGGTTATGCGCGGTTCTGGAAGATGCATTCTCAAAGATGTTCACTGTTTGAAGGCATTTTTGCATTGACCCATAGGGCACCTACCGCGAAACACGGGTAGAAAACAAACAACTATTCGTTTCCTGTATATAGGCATGGTGGTGGCTAGTTCATGCGTGGCTAAGTGTGGTTTGATCGCAACTGATGGGCAGAATACAGGAAAACAACTATTATTAGCCTATAAACTCATGGTTATTTCGTGGTCATACGACCGTGCGGTGGTACATGAACGATTCGTGATTCTTTGATGCCGAATTCTCGACAGAATTTGGTTAACTTACATGGAATAGCGGTGTACCACCACTGAGTGGTTCATTCGGCGACGCAAATAACAACGAAATAACGGCCAGTATATAGCCACAAAGTATCCTATGAATGATCGTTGTCACCAATAATCAGTTGTTAAAACAACTACCCACTGACACATTAGGCTAGGCATCTAAGTTATGCTAAAACCATTTTTTGTGTGTCACTACCGCATAACCTGCAAGCATCGGTCCCAGACTCAATACAGAATGTGCTGAAATGTATGGTGTTGAAAGGCGTCTTCTCTCACACTGAACAGGGGAATCACCTGATGGACTAGAACTTACGATCCAGAGCACATCAAGCATAAGTGTTTTCTACGGACATGTTGCTACGAATGATGATTATGATGTAGTGGCTTAGACCTACAGGAAATAAGCCGACAGCACTTCAAATCAGGTCGCGTCAAGATTCACGCACTACCAAGGCTTGGCTGTATGTCCCACACTCCCCCCCCCTTTCTGGTGATCAAAACTGTAGCAGCTGGAACCAGTGTACCTATCGTACATGGTTTATAGCTGATAAATTGGTTGAAAGGTTGACGTTACCTGAGTTGTCCTTATAATCAATTTAACAGCCCAAATGTTTTCCATATCGTACGCCATCAGTGTGCTGTGGAAAAAGAGAACGAACTCCGATTTATTTTGTGGGCCAATCGTTTTGCTGATGTGAAAAACGTGGTATCCAAATCGGTTTAAATGTACCATGATACTTACTACCAAAAATCTACTTAACAGTAGCAGAATTCAGAAATACCGAAGTAAGTTGGCGAGGTCCTCCCCTGTGTTATTCATAGACCAACATAATGAACACCGGTCGACACTGACCTCGGTTGGTCATGTTAAGGCGCGTTTGGCTCACATTGTAGCTATCCCTTCACCCACAAACTTGACTGTTCAGCTCACAGTCGCTCACTGGCTCACGAGACTCGTCTTTTTTCTACACTCACAAACACATCAAAGGTGACTCACCTGACACCGACTGTCTCTACCGCCTGGTAAGCGTAGCAACAAGTCATGCATGCACGTACACGCAAACGCACATACATATAGGAAAGCCGAGCACAGTCAATACAGACTCGCGCGCGCCTAGGGAGCAGGATGTCAACCACTCTCCCCGAGTCCACGGACAAGTATGGAACACGTGTAGCAGCTATACTGCTATGCTGCGGAGAAAACACGTTACCTCCATCCGGACTTTCACCAAGGGACTCTCACAAACGGTAAGTTCCCCTTTTGTCTTGCTCTACATTTCGCATTGTATTTATTTTTATACGTGTTGCAACTCACCACTGTCAACCATAGTAAAGACTGTTATCAGTGCATATATACCTTCTGAATGATATTATGGCTATCATCAACTGTGCACTAATGACATATTAGCGGCTTGAACAATCATGCAGCGTTACACGAGGAATATGCGAGGAAGCTAGGAATAAAAGTAAAGTATTCTGTGGACGCATGCAGTTTTCATTCGTTTGAAAGTCATCTTTGGGGATTTTTCTGGTACTGACTTTGACCCTTGCTAGCTAGCATCCGCATCGTATCTCATGAGTGGCTCCATAAGCCAAGATTTAGTGCTCAAATCACTGGGACGGGTGTCATATTTGAAGAAGAAACTTGATCGGGCATGAAAGAGCATAAGTAGCCCTATCAGTGCATGCCCACAAACTCAAGGTCAGCAGGACGTTTATTCAAGACTCAGTGAGACAACCTACTAAAACCAGTCTCAGAATTAAACAACAGCAGCTAATAAACGACGCAGTTTATAGTGTAAAGACCGAACACTGGTTATCTGTAAAATAGACACGTCGTTAAGAGGTGGATGCTCGAAGTGAAAAAATCCGATGTAAACTGGTGTCGTAGTTAGCAAAATGCTAGTGGGGCATCAGTAGCATCAACAATCTCATACTAATTCGCTTGAACGTTTACCTAGATAAGTTTAAGAGGGGATGTGCATCAGGATACACCTTCCAGCATAAACCCTAGTCTCTTAAAATAGTACCCTATAAACCGCCGAAGTTGTGCAAACACAGCGCGGAATCTGCTTGTCACATCTGCCTCTCTCCTGATTTTACCAGGTGCTTGATACCCACCAACTTCTAACAAGGTGGCAGTCTAATATCTACGCCTGCAAAGGCAAAGCCTCCCACCTCACTCGGTCAAACATTTGATTTTATTATGGTTTTCTCATTTAGCCCCACATCCTGTGCCACTGTGGTAAAGTGGAATTTTAGTTTTCATAAAGGAAACTACTCACAAGGTTGCTAAAACCTCTTCGAACTTGTGAGTAGTTTCCTCTATGAAAAAATACTGTGATGTCTCGAATATCGTACCAACTGAAACACGTAGAGGCCTTTGTGAAGTATGTTCAGTTGAAGAATGATGGCAGACTGAAACAGGTACGTATTCAGGACGGTAGGTCTAACACAAGAGCGTGATTGCTCACCATATCAGGAAGGGCAGATTCCTGGAAGTAAACACTGTATACCCGAAATTAACTGATACAACATGCAGCGCGTGACAACCTAGTATCGAACCCAGACTGCGCGAGTCAGCGTTGATCAAGGTCAGACAACGCCCCCGCAATATGCGGCGCGTGACAGCCTTGTATCCAAGCCAGATAGCGCGAGACAGCGTTGGACCAAGGTAAGATAGTGCCCCTCCAATAAAATAGCTTGAGGCCGATGTATTTTCGCACTCGCACGCACTCGCGCTCTCGCAGTCGCTTGTTTGGAATAAAGCTGTTGTGTTCCTTTCGGTTAGTCTTTTTCCGGCACTAGGCGCTAGAGCGGGATCATCAGTCAGGTACAGCAAATTGGCGAATCAGCAGATAATACACATCAGCATTGCATAATCTGGCAGAGAAGTTCAATGGATTTCGAGATTATCAGGTACTGACTGCGATGGGCTGCTCAACCTAACCAGCACAACTCTCCGTGGACTCTCATCTTGGTAAATTTCACCCAAGGTGCGAATAACTCCTAGAATGGCTTCTTGAAGAACGTGGTTTGCGGTAAAAATTCAGTCGCATTCATGCACCGTCTGGATAGACTATTGTGCTCCATATTCCTAATATGACCATAAACGAGAGATTCAGCTGGGTTCCAGACAATTAGTCTGTCAAAACCAAACTGATGTGCAAGTGAGTGTATTTCGCCGAGACAAAAAAATCATTGATGCCCGGAGAAAATTCCCGTGCAAATCATGCCCGGAAATTATGACAATTTCTCTTGGCCTTTGGCCAGTGTGTGCGAGCCACAAACGGTTGATTGATACGCGATACCCTCGGTCTTTTTGGACAAACATCCTGTTTCTATGGATGAACCGGGTTGTCGAATACTATATATATATATATATATATATATATATATATATATATATAATGCCGGCGTTTCGCACGTGAACCCATTTGAGATAAAGTAGAGTTCAGCATCGTCGTGGGCAATCATGTAGGCTTGAGTTTGGATTACCAAGTTTCGACAAGCTATGTATGTCCTCAGTTCGTCGTATAGCATTGTCTTGATAGTATCGTAGTATATAGTATAGTAGTATATAGTATAGTATATATAGTATCGTCAACCTGCTATCATTAAAAAAGCTGAAAATATTTCACGAGTTCCTTTTGTCTGTCGAAACTAGTTAAAACACGACCACATTGGAGGCCTTGTCACAGGGTGTGTTAACTCTGCGAATATACATAGCAGACGTATTGCACTAATGACCTCCAAAATAACCAACTGATTTGCGCTTTTGCAACCTGACATACCAGTAATTCCAAGATGCTGTAGAAAAGAGGTTTAATGGTTCCATACATTTCCGAGAGGCACTTGACCAGTAGGTACCCACAATGTACCCAGATATATCCTTATCCCACTTTCGAATAGCTCGTGGATCGCATAGTCATTCTGCTATAACACGATTGGATGAATTACACACAAAGTGAGCTGAGCCGAGAGACCTGGAGAGTACCGATACCTGCGATTAGCTCATGTGAATACTTTGTATGAGATCGGATGAAAACGGACACATATCAGAATCGCAATGGTATGGAAGATGACAGTGATTGTCGGGATTTCTCACAAACTGGTGATATTCCTCCCCGGAAGTGGCAGGAAAAACCCAAATTAGAGCTACTGTTCAAAAATATCACTCGGTATTGCACAAAACTCTTGGACCTTACCGGGCTAGATTCCAGTGAGCAGTCGTCTCTGCGCTTTTTGGTTGGCTGGGTCGATAAAGATCAATGCATCTCGACGTTGTCAACGGTGTTTGTTTGCACTGTCAGCGTATGCTTCGACAGATGGCACATCTGACACTGAAAAAAATAGCCTCTATGGAAATTCGTCGCGTTTGCTTCGGTCAGCGAGAAGTAAAAATATCGTGGTTCTCACAGATGATATGAATGCCCAGGTCGGCCAACTAAATTGTAAGGAAGCCCATCATGGCGGCCGATTCGGGATTACCGCTCATCCCAGTCTTGCATCGGATGGAGACGAACTAGGGGTGGTCAGTCCATAACTTGAGAATGAAGCATACAAGAACTTACCAGTCAACACAGTCAGGTTGGTAAATTCCAACTCTCCGAATAGAGATCGCGGGACGAGGAAGAGAAATATTTACTAACACTGTGAGATACGGTCATCATGATGCAAATCACGGCCCTGTATCAAACAAATCGCTTTCACTGTGTAACTTTCACTTCCAGCCATCATGGACAAAAGGGTACATTTTTTTATGGTATGTTGGATCATCGACCCAACCACGTGACTCTCATCCTCTTCTTCTCCTTATCCTCACTGAACAAGCTGTAGCCATTGGAACCACTTCATTCCGATGTCCGGATTTGTGAGCTGACAACATAAATGAGACTTTGAACTTCGTGTATGAAATAAATATTCCAATGGAGTTGTGTTTGGGACAAATAGTCAGAAGTCAGTTCATTCAATCTGATGCCAACTGAGCGAGAGCGTGAGTTTTAAAAACTTAATCTTTCAATCCATTGGTATTGAAAGGCTCTCCCAGAAGTAGACTGAGTTGAGTACTCCATATTCAAAAGAGTTTCTTTGTACCGCAGTCCAGTCCACACAGTCAAGACTAAGTGTTACGTTTGGCGAGAGAATAAATTACTGTGCGGTACAATAGGGTAAGTTACAGTCGGGTCTTTGAAATCGATTTTGACCCTTATCAAATTCCACTGAATTTCTAGTGGGACTAACATCGATCCATCGGCAATCAAGAATGGGATTAATCATATCCCCTTGTTTCGTTCGTCTTCCAGTTTTCCTAAATCTCATATTTGATTGTCCAGTCGTCTGCGCATTTCTGCTGCTACAGAATCAAAATTACGGAGGTTGTGTTTATAAACTTGGTGGTCACGCAAGTGGGAGGGTAACATTGATAAACAACCGACCGACAGTCCGCTACCGGCTTTGTCCTGTTTAAAACTCGTCAAGTCGTTTTAGTCCCCAACCAAACTTCCAAAATACTAGAATATAGCCCATCTTGTAGCCTATCTCGTTTTCATCAACCGTCTGCATGTTAACTACGGTGAACGGAAGTCTCGAACGGGTTTCCAATCAACCCATCGTTTACATCCATCAAATGAAAGTGGGACAATTAGGTTTCCCGGAGATTAGTTGGGCAATCAACCCATCGTTTACATCCATCAAATAAAAGTGAGACAATTAGGTTTCCCGGACTGGTATTCAGAATATCGTAACGTTGCTCTCCACCAGTATCAGACAGGCCATACCTTTTTTATGGTGGGGTACTTACGCATGCCGTACATTCAAACGCACATCGTATTTAGGTGTGTAACCAGTAGTTCGCGCTTAAATGCTGGTCTACCAGCCTGTACTAACCTTACTCGTGGTCTTCGCAATTAATTGAGTTAAACTGACTCCATATCGGCAGTACTATTCTAGTTTTAACAGAGTCTATCGGCAGTACTATTCTAGTTTTAACAGAGTCGGTTTCGTGGTCCTTTCTCAGAGGATCTGGAGATACATCTCGTGTGTGGTACTTTGTTTTACTATTAATTGTGCCTCTCCTGTCTAGTGGTGTATACTAGTAGTGTTTGGAGTTCTCACTCGCCGTGCGTTTTCACTCTGTCACTTGTAAGAGGAGGTAAGCGCTTTCGATTCGACGGACTTAATTCCTCACTCTATATCTATATCAAAGAAGACGAGTGAAATCTGGTGATGAGCTTCCAGTTAAACATTTGGCTGGTATTCCCTGGGGTGCCAAACAATGGGTCATTCAACCGAGAGCTCCACTGCTCATAAGTCTCTAACAGACTGAATAGGAAGTGGCGGAGAAAATGAAAATATATCGGCAAGGATTATTTCACATTAAGTCCTGTTGTTTATACACTCAAATGGTTAGCACTCCAGCTGTTCGTTCCAATCACCACTTATCTATTGATAACAATGTGTAACCCAATTCTCTAATTTTATTACAGACTGGGAGACAACCGGAAGTGCGAGAGCTTCGACAATGGCAACAGAAAGGGCGAATGTATACTAAGAGTGAACTAAAGCCATCCTGCCGCCTACTGAAACGAAACTTGCTTTGGGATACAGAAAATCACCATTTTTATTTCAGTCTCGTCAACTTCTGGAATGCTGTACATCTGGTATCCAACAGCTCTCGAACACAATCCAAATAGCACATCGTGTGCTGACCCTAGAACACGTAGGCTCTTCACTTTTAGAGTAAACCAGTGCCTCGAACAGAAACGTTCTTGTGTGGCCCACGATCCCTGAGAGTCACTCAAACTCACTACTTCTTTCAATGTGTTCATGCGTTTTATTAACACTCTTTCAGTAACAACTCATGTGAAGAATCAGCAAACAACGAACTGGCAGACTGCTTGCTTCTAAGCCTTTGTTTTCACTTTACTCGCATTGATAAATCATCCAGGTATAGTCATCCTCCTTGTGGAAAGCCACATTAGGAAACGTCAAAACTGTCTTTGTCTTTATATGAAGGGAACAGAATTCCTTGTGGCATTTGCTTTGCATCATTTAGCAGTGAACATGGCAACTCATTGGCCTATCCTATCACACTTAAGCTAATTTAGTCATTTCTACGCACTATGCCCTATGCGATGCCCTGCGATCGAAGAGTGACATCGTGCACAATAGTTTGATATCATATTTCCACTGCTACGGTCACCAATGCTGTTTTACGTGCATGTGCTGGCATTTCGGAGCCGGACAACCACACGCACCAACCCTAAAACAATAAACCGGAAGATCTTTTATACCTCACAACACAAAACCTCATCGTCCAACAACAGGTAGAAACTTATACCAAGCAACTGACGCAATACACCAGATTCGAGGGTATAGTTTCGCTTAACTTCAGGTCTCAAGTGCGAAACAACAACCGATGCAGAAAAGTACGCTACTCTAGGTATGCCATAATGCAAACCAACGCACTACCAAATTAATACGCGCTGATCGGTTGGTGTCGAAACGTGCCCATCTTAACCAGCCACCCAAGCCCGCTTCAGCAAACAGGACAAGCGAATAAAAAAAATTCTGTGTATAAAACTCGCTGCTGTTTATACGCGACAGCATAAATCACCGTCATCCAGAAACCCATCGAAACCACGGTACCAAGTCCGGTTGTGCTCCATATGAAACCGCGCTTCACGCCGATCGAAACCCCCAGGGCCATACACAGCGAACACGTGTGAAATAACCAATCACATAGAGGCCCGATGCTATTCCAGCCAGTCGTCTACCTCGCATGACACCGTCACAGCTAAACCAATCAAGTCACGTGAATGAAAGTGGACGTGGGCCAATCATAGCACGCCTGAATCCGTGCGAGCTCGAGACGGGCCGGTGCACCGGACTGTGCCATTCTCTCTCTCCACACCGTTCCGTGTTGACGTTTCGTAGCTATGGTATGTTTGCACCCGTTTTTCACTCATTGTCTACTCTGTCCTCTCTCAGCGTGAATGCATCAGCATCCATGTCGGCCAAGCCGGTACTCAAATGGGCAGTGCGTGCTGGGAGCTCTACTGCTTAGAGCACGGAATTCAACCTGACGGGCGTACATGCAGTGATGGTGTTGGACAGGCCGATGACAATTCATTCACTACGTTCTTCAACGATACGGGATCTGGTCGTTATGTTCCTCGTGCAGTATTTGTTGATTTGGAACCGACGGTGGTTGATGAACTACGAACGGGGATCTACCGGCAGTTGTTCCACCCAGAGCAGATAATTAGTGGTAAGGAAGACGCCGCGAACAACTATGCCCGCGGGCATTACACTGTTGGGAAGGAAGTGATCGATCAGGTGATAGACCGTGTTCGGAAATTGTCAGATCAGTGTCACGGTCTTCAGGGCTTTCTGGTATTTCACTCATTCGGCGGTGGGACCGGATCGGGCTTCACTTCCTTGCTGATGGAGCGACTTTCCGTTGACTATGGGAAGAAGGCGAAGCTAGAGTTCGCCGTCTATCCAGCCCCACACATTGCGACGGCTGTTGTGGAGCCCTACAACTCCATCCTGACAACACACACGACTTTGGAGCACACGGATTGCGCTTTCATGGTTGATAATGAAGCTATCTACGACATCTGCCGTCGTAACCTGTCCATCGATCGTCCAACATATACAAACTTGAACCGTTTGATTGGGCAGGTGGTGAGTTCCATCACCGCCTCCCTGCGTTTCCAAGGTGCTCTGAACGTGGACCTGACTGAGTTCCAGACTAATTTGGTCCCATACCCACGCATCCACTTTCCGTTGTCTTCTTACGCTCCGGTCGTCTCCGCCGAGAAGGCGTTCCACGAGCAGTTAAGCGTCAACGAAATTACGAATTCGTGTTTCGAGCCGGCCAACCAGATGGTGAAATGTGATCCTCGTCGTGGAAAGTACATGGCCTGTTGTCTTTTGTATCGCGGCGATGTGGTCCCGAAAGACGTGAACGCGGCGATCACGAAGATCAAGACGCAGAAGACAGTGCAATTCGTGGACTGGTGTCCTACGGGCTTCAAGGTTGGTTTGAACTATCAGCCACCGACCGTTGTTCCTGGTGGTGACCTAGCGAAAGTGCCACGAGCGTTGTGCATGTTAAGCAACACGACGGCGATTGCAGAGGCTTGGGCTCGTTTGGATCATAAGTTCGATCTTATGTATGCAAAGCGTGCGTTCGTTCATTGGTATGTTGGTGAGGGGATGGAAGAAGGTGAATTTTCGGAGGCGCGTGAAGATATGGCCGCCTTGGAGAAAGATTATGAGGAGGTTGGGATCGACAGTATTGGTGATGAGAATGACGATATCGACTATTAGTTTTTTGTTTACTGGAAATAAATTTTGCATGTTCATTACTCTTGAACTCGTTCTGATAATTTGCTTGGCAGGTTGGTCGAAGTTCCTTATACGTTAGTGTTGTGGGCGAGATGGCTCAAGTGGTTAGAGCGCGAATTTACTGACCGAAAGGTCCGTGGTTCGAAACCGACCTCTGCCTCTCGACTTCCCCTGTCTAGGCTTGGGCAACCTGGCAGTATCCCAGCCCTCGTGCTTCCCTCGGGTGGCATGGCAGCTAGGCACCGAAAGGGTGTTACAGCTGGACGGTTTTTTCTTAGTGTTGTTCACTGTTGATGCGAGCTCAAGTTGCGGTCAGTGGTCTTGTGTGATATTTGCTGCTAGGTAGGCGGGCATGGGCTGCCGCTTAGTACGATGTTATTGGTCAGATAAGAACGTTGAGTAGGTTGAGGTTTGTCTGTGATGCGGTTGTAAGAGATTTTTGTGTAAATGCTTGGTATTCCCGCCGGGCGTTTTAAGGCGTAGGTATTCGGACTGGGAACACCCGGGATACTCGACACCTCTTCGTTGGCCCGAACTTGTAGGATATGGTGTGGGGAAGACAAGATACTCTCAGGGTGCGAAGGAAATTGGACCCGGTCGACAACCGATGAGGTGAATGACGAAAGCAAATGAGTCTCGTGGCTGACTTGTATTAACAGCCGATTTCCTGTGACGCGTTGACGTTGATTGCGCAAAGCCAATGAATCAGGACTTCAACAAATGCGTGATTTTTTGCATTGCGAAAGTAAGCCTTGTTGGGCGCGACCGAATGTCTTGATAAATCGAGGTAGGCAATATATTTTCCGACACCCCTATCTCCATGTCAATGACCAACCTCAGGCTCGTCAGTTAAGACCTGTGCTCACGAAATTCATGTTAAACATGTGACAATTCCATGTGGTTCACACAGGTCTAACAGATCGCAAGCCATATTAGACGACAGGATTTTCGACAGACCGGTGGTCCGCTGGACCAGATCTTCGTTTCTTATAACGTGAGCATGTAGCCCGTTTCCACACAGTCGAAACCTACTTAAAAAACCTCTAATTTACGGTGTAAGCGGTTTCGACACATTTTCGACAACCAGCTGTAGCATTCCGGAGATCGGGCCATAATACTGCCATAATACTTCAGTGAAAGTAGCTTTTCCCTGACCTTATCCGAAGTGATAACCACTTCTTTAATGCCGAACAATACGGGTGAGCATATCGCATAAGAACCTGACGGCTCCAGACCGGGGCGTGTTGGTTCTTTAGAGCATTGTCAATCAGTTGTTAATAGATTCGGTATGTTGTGTTGCGTTCGCCGTGCCTAGTTGACACGCCGATAAAACAGCTTGGAATTATCAATGAATTGGGAAATATTCGGAGTCTAACGAAGTCATCCTTTGTGAAGCGGTTTGTTAAAGTGCAATAAACTCACCGATTGCTGAAAACTCTTCGACAGCCCACGACCGGTTTCGTTCTTCTTGGGGCTCATCAGGTAGGCGCAGTCTCCGAGTTTCCGTCAACCTTATGTTCTACTTGAACCCAAATTGGACTGTTTTTCGAGAAATACACTCATCTGCAAATCAATTTGGTTTTTGCGAGAGACTCACCTGAAACCCAGCTGAATCTCTCGTTTGTGATGATTTCAGGCAACTGAATGTGCTGCACCAGACCGCCTCATGTTCCAGTTGCTACGATATTCGAGATATTGCGATACATGTATATTCGTAATGGACTACTCATAAGGTTGCCTGAAATCATCACAAACGAGAGATTCAGCTGGGTTTCAGGTGAGTCTCTCGCAAAAACCAAATTGATTTGCAGATGAGTGTATTTCTCGAAAAACTCACCGATTGTCTATCAAACCTTTCTGAAAACTCGGGATTCTTTTCTTTCCTAAGAAGCTGCTTCTCAGCATTCATCATGTGACAGACTCACCCAAGTCAACTGAGGCCAGCGTCTGCAGGATAGACACTCTGTCACACTCCAATTTCGTATTGAAACCGAAGGTACCGGGTCGCCAGTCCACATGATTCCGGTAATCTATATTTGGATTGATTTCACTGATTTTGAGTATTGTGGATTGACTTTCCGAGTGCGGGCGCTCCTGAGGTCTATTCAAACTTGGTTATCGTGGCTCAGTTGAGGTAATCATCTCGTGTTCAACAGACCTGATGAGAATGCTTTGAGTGTTAGCGGACAGCTGAGAATTGATGACAGGAGTGATTGGATCAAGTTTATATGCCGTTAACCCAGTTGATCGCCCTTAAGTCTCCCCACAGTTCTGATGTCACGTTTCAGCGATTGGGTTCACGCAAGTTCAGCATACTCCGGGTCCGGCGCAACAAATTGCTGATGACGATCTCCGTCGTGGATTCTTGGATGCAGTAGGGCATTGCTTTAGTGGGCTCGGTTTGTCATGTGGAACGAGTTAGGCTCTTCTCAGACTGTTGTGGGCGGTATGGAATTCGCACGTTTCTTTCTATCTCCTCAGTGTCCGCGCACGAGACTGAGTCTTGGTCGCGATCCCCTTGTATCGGAAGCCAAAACTGGGGCCCGTTTGACTGAGTCGTTTGTTAGGGGCAATCGGCATGAGTTCATACAGGCCAGACCACTGAAAACTATGGTAAAAAATAAATGCAACAAGCGAACAATCTTACTAAGACTAAGTTAGGAAGGAGAGAAGTCGGATGCATACTTGTGAGTAACGGCACGTCTGGGCTAGTGGAAGCCCGAGTATAGACAGCATTTTGGTGATCCACAAATATGTGTCGAACGGCTAACACGTGGTATCGCCGGCATGCGAGAAAACTACTCAGTAATGATGACCACCATAAAGAAGCTGCTGTTGCTTGTTATTCGTTTTCGTCTTCTAATTCTTCAGATGTCGTTGCTGCTCCCGTATTTACTGCTCTGCTGCTACGTTACACGCCTTGCGTGCAGTTCTCGAGACTTGGCATACATGAATCCAGTGTTTTTATCCGGGTGCTTTCGGATAAGGCTTTCATTACCGAGGCCATACTAGTATTCTTGGTTTTGTTTGTTACATTACCTCCCGAATCATATCCTATTCATGCACATAGAGAAAGAGGACCGTGCTTGCAAAACACTTGATCTAGCTGGGATGCCCCGAATAACACATGAACTACGTTTTTTGTGTTGTAGACAATCTGTCAGCTCTCTCTGGGGATGTGTAGTGTGTCGCAACCGTTTTCTCAACTCCAAATATTTGTCTCGTCGTGTTTCTCAGCTCACAGTGTAATGGGGATTTTTCGTGCCTTACTCTTGCAGATTTTCCTAGATCGTATTGGAACAGAACTTTCGAACAGTAAAGTGAATCTATTCCATATACAACGTTTCATATATTGGGAACTTTTTCAACTTTCTCTGGAGCTTATCGTTAAGAGAATTCGAGGGGAGTTAGGGACAAAGCTGTCAGTAGGAGGAGATACACCAAGCGCACTTTCAGATGTTATAGAACTTCTAAGAGGTCTCTAATGAATCGATGCGTTGAAGAATATTTTGCCTGATACCTCTTTCTGTTCGTGAATTCGTGGGAGACTGGGTTAGTGCCTAGCTTCCCAGTACTTCTACAGTCGATGTTTTTGTAAACTAGCCATTCTGTTTACTGTACACGGTACATTTTGACGCCCAAAATAAACGCATTCAAGTCCATCTATTCACTCCGGTGGGCACATGCAACAGCAGCCAACAGCATAACAAGCTCTTCTGTCAGTTCGTTCATTGTGAATGTCGCTCACTTTTGAACTCGTTTTTGGTCGATATCACTCGATCGATTGTCGCCTGTTGCATGTAATTTCGACTATAGACAAAGTGCAACAAACCCAATTGTGTGGACCTGGTTTTGGGAAGTCGAACTGTGACTGTCAGCTGACATGAACCAGACAAACAAGTGAATTACATTGTCATATGGATTGCACATAGACTCCTGTCGCTTATTGTCGGACTGAATATTCCTTTCTGTACTTTGTATGTTGGTTAAAACTTGAACTCGTAAACTGTTCTCGGGGTATAGTGCTTCGATCGAACACTTGTATATTTTTTCTGCCGTACTATGCATTCCCTTCAAAGCCGACCTCAGAAATTACCGATTATGACTGGAATGGCAATCACAGATCGGGGGTCTGTGGGATCGGAGGCTGTGTAGGCACACGTAGCCAGAGGTCAGGGATACCAGAGCACCCGCTATCACTCCTTTCGTGTTCGGAGCATAATTCGGATAGATGGTCCGTTGGACGTGACCTTGAAAGTGGCGTGTGTATGGATAGGAAATTTGGTAACTAGGACCTTCAATAAAACTGTAGAGACTAGTACAGCTTTTCCAAACAATCCACAAAACAGAATCCAGATGAGATAATTTAAGTCACTTTTGGAAATCCAGTGCGTAACCAACATCAGTGGATGAAATATGTTCAACATTCTATGCACAAATCGATCGGCGGTGTATGAGTTTGGATGAATTTACACGTATTCGCTTTACTTGTATCCCTTTCTGCCCTAAACGCAAGTTGGTACGGGTGCTGGGTCGTTGATGTACGGAATGATGATTGGACAAACACAGGTGCTCACGGAGAGAGTTCGGAGAGAGAGAGAAAGAGAATTGATTAGGCTGGATACGATGCACATTCGTTTCGCATGATAAAAGCGAGAAATTCAGAGCGAAATGTCTTCGGACCGTGGAAAATACTCAGGTGTGCTGTATGACCGTGCAGTTACGGTTTCGTGTAGACGGACAATGTGAATTAGATCATAAGGGACAAAAGCAAAAGTGCATTCTGAGAAGTGAGAAAAGTCGATTTTTCAGAATACCCTCAGTGTGTTCCGAGTTGACCGAAGTTTATTGTTCGGTGATAACTTTCGTAAATGAAGGTTGCACGCATTTCGAAAGCTGGTCAATGCAGACACGGCACCGCTGGCTCATACAAAGTGAATATGTGTTATCCAAACTAAACAATTCTGCTAGCGAGTTGCACCTAGCCACTTGTATTTGTTCAACCGTCACTCCATGATCAACAATTCACATTGTACAGACTAATCAATGACGTCCCACATGACCGTCGCGTTCACCTGGTCGTAATTATCGGTACCGGAGCTGTTGACGAAAATCATAAGTCTATGGGAAACGGGTAGAATTTGTGCATTTCACATATTTTACTCAAAACCCTTCGGATGGAGCCGGAAAACTGATGGAAGAATATCAAAGCGTAGAACACAATAAACAAAGCGAAAAACTAGCTCCAGTACTGAGTCCATTCTTGGATGTGGCCTTACCGTTTGGGTTACGTTCAAAATGAAACGGGTATGTTCATAGCCGAAGTGGAAAACAATTCTATAGTTAGGTCACCAATCTACGATATCCCAACCCCTCGGCAAATAAATCCGTCAGAAAGACCATCTTCTCAATTTTACGAAAGGTGTTATCTTGAAATGTTCTGTGCCTTGTGAAGCACAAGTGATCAGGGTAAACAGCTTACGAAAAGTAAGTCTTTGCTACCTTATTTACTCCAAACCATACAACTCGTGTCTGTTTAGCCCACCAACTTCCTCGAACAGTCAGGAACCCATCAATAATGCGACCTAAGAAAGACGAATTTTACTTCCGACCAATTAACTCTCAGCCAACTGAATCAACTCCACCTTCATCGAGTGGTTGTTAGTGCTTTCAGGTCCTCTCTTATTAAAAAGAGTCCAAGGTTTGTGTGAGAAACCTGGAACAGACTGTTGGCGGAGATCTGACGACAGAAAACTCTCTGACCCAAGATATCGGTATCTGTACTTTCAATATTTTCAGGTTTCTAGATTAGTGGCCTCTTATCGATGAGACATTGTCCCTTTCGTTCGCGGCTTTTTCTCTTGCAATATACAGTCTCCGCACCTTGAATTTCGTCTAATTCGGCTGAGTGTTTTGGCTGCTGTATCATGTTGTGCCCATATACCAGCACATCACTGCAATTTCAATGCACGTTTTCATTTTCATTCTACTTCGAGACAGAAAGGCCATAGTAGTACAACGTCATTTGACTCCACTACGGAAGCAGTGGTAGATGGTTCCACTACAAACTGGACATTATCACTGACCATGCAACAACATGCTCAGATGCTCGCTCAATATGTGGAACTGATTACTCCCTTTATCACGCAAACTAATTAGCGAATATGTGTTCGAACAAATTTCCCCCTCGGGGCGATCAGAGCGGACTGAGATGCGTTCGCCTGATGTGCTATTGACTAATGCATCAACCTACAGTGACTCCGAGCAACTTTCGGACGCAATCATCCTACAAAACATTTTTGGAAGAAGAGATTCGACCAACGGACCGCTGGCTCTACTGCTTGAAAAGCTACATTTGCTTTAGCCGGACAGAAATTCGTCCAAAATACACGAGAACTGATTCGGATGTGTTGGGAACTGTGCTAAAGTATTTGGCAATGAACTGCGGATTGGTTCATCAGCCTAAGTACGACCTGAAATTTGCATGCTCATCGTCGCTGGCAACAATACACCAGTAGTGCATGCTGGCACTTAGCTGTACTACTTAGAAGTTGATGCATTTCTGATTCCGGTGGAGGCGAATGGTCGGTGGATAATTGCTGTTCGATACAAATCAGATCAATGAACAAGTAAGTTTCTGACCGTTGTTAACAAAAACACTAATATTTTCATTAATGAAACTATCCACAAGGTTGATGAAAATGCTTCGACAGTCCACGACCGGTTTCATCCCACTTGGAGCTCATCAGCTAGGCGCGGTTCCCGAGTTTCCGTCAACCTGATGTTCCACTTGAACAGAAATCGCCCTGCTTGCAGCATGGCAGCTGGGGCTTCGAGTCTGAGAAAGGCTTCTCAGATTCACTCGCATTCAACATTAGTGAGATTTTAACGTGGTCGTATTGTGCGTTCATAATGAGCTCATTATGTGAATTAGTTTGAAGGTGCGTCCGTTCCCCATTATTTTCCCCTAAGATGTACTACTGACGTCCTTCATTGTCATAACCTAAATAAACCAGCCCATCTAAATAGCTAATCCGTGTTACGCTGTGTATTTGTACACTGGGATACCGACGCTAATTCCATTTACAAAATATCCGATCGGAGCTCGTATTGATTCACAAGTATTTTAGTGTATCACTTGTGATTTGTGTGCCCAGCAGCAGCACGGTTTGCAAGCTAAATCTATTTTGGCGCTAATGGGGTGATCAGTTGACAGTTGATCTGTTCGCCGAGCTTGGCAGCTTAATCGCAAACGTCTCATCACCATGCGAGCGCACACGTCTGAATTTTGAGGTGAGGGTGTGAAATCTACTGCAACACCTAAGTTGGTCACTTTCTTTCAAAAGTGAGCAGAGAAAGTCGGGGAGAATTGAGTGCATGTCATGTAGCACACCTTGCCAGCAGTTACATTGTTGATACTAGAACATCGAGGAGAAAGTATGTTGCTTATTAATAGCCAGTCAGTTGTTATCTAGTGTAGCTCCCGAAAACAGCGAGATTCGCAAACAACCTAAACTGTTTCTTGGTTTCGTAATGCAACAGTGATTGTATATCAGCGAAGTTCCGGAAGCCACTTATCGCCCTGTAGTGAAGGTTTTGCCGTTTAACTTCTCCACGTGGTTTCGTGTTTGTTTTTTTGCGAATCATTCCCCTGGTTGTTGCTTCGTGCTGTCATAAGGTGCCAGCTAGTCATAGGACAGTAAACTACCAAACTTATTGAGATTTCTTGTCAAATAATGAAGACCGTCACTCTTCAGCATAGGCAACGTGACAGAGGAGCACGTCCTCATTGCACATTGTTGCACACTGCTGCCACAGCTGCTCGTCCAATCGCTGCTCCCATCCCCCTCGTTCAACCACACCAACGCACCGTTGTTCGAAAACCTGCAGCGTACTCTACACGCACACACATGTTAGTAAGTCGAACCGCTCAGGCACGTGGGCGTCTCCACATTACTGCTTCAGCTGCTGGGCTTCTCGTAACAAACAACTCACGTCCTCGATCGCGTTCTGATAGGATAACCGCACTCGTTGCACCTGGTCGATGACGCATCGTGGTGGGTGACGCGACCAAACAAGTGAGCCCCCAATTCAGACGATCGATGCAATCACTACAGTTTTTTTATGAATGAGCAGGAAAAACGTGGGACGAGGCTGGTCTAGCGAGGGTCGATTTGTTGGTAGATAGCCTGCGGTCTTCGTTGCCTACTTGAGACTTCCTAGGCATGAGAACGTTGTTTCATGTAACACAAACATCGCAATCGATTATGAAAATCGACTACACAAGTGACTACACACTAATAAATTCGGTACATATTCACGAGAACCCGAGTTACCAGCCTTAGGAGGATAAACGTTTGTAATAGTCTAACCGCAATATCATGCACTGGGAAGAGATAGAACTGCAAGTATTGGCTGATGTTCAACACGCTGATTTTCTGCATAGGATGTATGGACCAAGATAAGCGATGGCTTTGCATTCAGGTTGAATTCAGTGGCTAACGGAAGGTCAGGACGGATATGGTCTGCTGACCGTTATCTTTGACCTTTGACCTGACGCTGTCATCTTCGGACAGCCACTGAACCTCACATGGCTCGTCACATGAGCAGAGAAATTCATTCCAATGTCATGGAGTTTGCGCATTCGAAACAAGGGACATGTGGGTTGGTCGGCAAGTTGGATATGATTACTCATCCGAAAGATCCGACTAGGCGGTTCACTAGCAGTCAGCTATTTGCTCTGACTTTTGAATGTAATCAATGGTAAGGTAGAACGCAATGAAATCAATATATGAAAACTGCCCAAACGGGACCTATATTTGAGCATCCTAACAGAAAACAACATTTTTGGATCGGTCAGATCTTGGTTCAAGTAGATCATCATTGAAATTAAAAATCAATGGCTTCACAGGGACAACGTTGGCTTATGTTGTTACAGATTAGTACCATAACTATGCACTTTGTATCGTTGTGTTTCGCATGTGGGTAATTATGCACCATGAACCACCAGAGTCTCAGGATATGAGATGTGTGGTTGCGATCTTCAGCTCCAACATGAAGCCAGTCAAACTTACGGCATCGGTGTTTTGTTTGACTTTGTAGACCTTTATCAGATTGCACTGAATCCGATATCTGCAGATCATCGCCATACCAAAGGCTTGGTAATGAGAGTACATAAAAACACTCAGCACCTGATAGATCAACAGGCGTCACATTCGGTACACCGCATATTCCGATGAGGCTATAAGATTAGCTGCATGGGCAAAACACTGAAGCACATCACTAGGTTACACGTAAACCCAGCACACTTGAGCAACTGGCCCTTTCAAAGCGTCCCAAATTCAGTAGTTTCAACCGGAATTCAAGTCAGCATACTCGATAGTCCATACTGTTCCAAAGTCATTCATTCGCTTTGCATTGATGTATATGTTTGGGTCATATTCAGTACAGCTGAAAAGTGTTGTAAGATTTGTGGGCAGTGACTTTGAGTGCGATAACCCAGTTCATAATCTCACATTCGTTTTCCCACTAACATCATGCGCCACTGCAATGTACACTTCCTCTGTAGCAGTACACGGCTCTTCCAAATGTGTGATCTCTGCATTGTCTACACTCGAATTCTTGAAATATTATGGTAGGTTTATGCCGGAAATGTTGCATGAAACGCCTATATCCCATTACACAGGTTTTCTAGGTTTTAAAAACCTGCAAATCGTACTCTGGATATCACTTACAAAAACGTCGCTCTTCATGCATGGCTAAACTGTGAAACAATTGTGAATGAACAATTCGGGATGTTTTATCGCCTATTGCCGGTGAGCGACCACAAAAGCCACTCAACCATTTGAGTGAACCAGTTTTCATCGGATCAAGCATCCAACACAGGCCGCCCTGACAGAGTGCTATGCGACCATGGTTTTAACTGGAGCATTCGATGTCCGATACATTAACACCACCCTTGATCTCACCAACAAGACTAAAATGGCCTACACCATCCTTCTCCGCTTTCCAAGGAAACTACCGAATGGTGTGGGAGGTTGAGGATGTTTCGCAATTGGACACACTTCCGGATCGATTTCTTCGATATTCATCGGTGTACGTGGTTTTACAACGCATTGAATATCCCGGATGACTAGGTGCTTGCCATCGTCATCACTTTCAGCAGGAACAACAGCATGTACACCTGTGCTCCGTGGCCACCATTTCCAGACTTCTCATAGTCTTCTTGCTTTGTTGCATGTACAGTTTGGTCCCCTCAACGCTAGTTCTCACCTCCTACCCTAGCTAAACGTTTAGAGAATGCCCCAAGAATGTTCAGCTTCAATCCAAGAACTCGACCACCATAGTGATGTCATTGATTCTGCTCGATACGCGATTCCTGATTCCGCTGGAGAGCGTCCTTCACTGAAACAACGATCAACGAATCAACGGTCATAATCGATGCCCAGAACTTCATCGTGATATAAAACACACCCGTATGGTGAAAACTTCTGAGAAGCTTCCCCAACTCGTTGACGCTATTAGGGCAGATTACTGAGTGTTAACTAACGGATATTTGAACCAGATGACATCCGGAAACCTGTATTAAGTGCATTCAGGTGTAATAGTAGTAGGAGTACGACCCTGATGTAGACAACTGTGACCACGTTTGCACTGCAGAGTCCTGTCATCCCAGGACACACTCCTAGGCAGCCAAGAAGAGGAACCATTGATCCTTAGCGTTTAAACCTCAGTCACATGGGACTGTCCAATCTCCCAGGAGGTGTTCATGGTTGTATTTGAGAATGAGGATGGAAGAGTTAGTTAGTCCCAAAAAGGACTAACTTTTATTGGGCGGATGTGCAATCAATAAAACTGAGGGTGTGGTGGACTACAAAACGGTACTCCGAACTGATATTTCAATTAAGAATACACAAAAATGGTTCACAGCCACATCACAACTAAAGCAGATGCTTAATATTCAATAGGAACTGTTTAATGTATCCAAGCGAACATTGGCAATTTTGAGAGGCGCTGGGTTTTATGCCGTCACGAAATGCCATTAAGTCTTTGGAGGAGACTCTGAGTGGGAAACAATATGTCAAGGTGTATTTTGGCACTTCCTGGAGGGGTCACATTCGAAAATGAGTCCTCAGTGCATCGTGGCCGATCTGGGCTTAGCTTTTGCAAGTCATTCTGTAGTACCGATATGCGAAAGTGCAGAAATACGCAGCCAGAGAGTAAATTGCTGTGCGGTACAATATGGTGAATTACAGTCAGCTCTTTCAAATCGATTTTGACTCTTATCGAATTCCACTGAATTTCTAGTGGGATTAGCATTGGGGGCGAGATGGTTCGATGGTTAGAGCGCGAATTTACTGACCGGCAGATCCGTAGTTCGAAACCGACCTCTGCATCTCGACTTCCCCTGTCTAGGCTTGGGGATCCTGGCAGGATCCTAGCCCTCGTGCTTCCTTCTGGTGGCACGGAAGCTAGGCACCGAAAGAGTGCTACAGCTGAATGATGACTAGCATTAGCCCATCGGCAATCAAGAATGAGATTAACCATATCCTCTTGTTTCGGTCATCTTCCAGTTTTCCCAAATCTCATATTTGATTGTCCAGTCGTCTGCGCATTTCTACTGCCACAGAATCAAAATTACGGAGATTGTGTTTATAAACTTGGTGGTCACGCAAGTGGGAGGGCAACATTGATAGGCAACCGGCCGGCAACCCACTACCGGCTTTGTCCCCAACCAAAATTCCAACGAGTCCCCAACCAAACTTCCAAAATACTAGAATATAGCCCATCTTGTAGCCTATCTCGTTTTCATCAACCGTCTGCATGTTAACTACGGTGAACGGAAGTCTCGAACGGGTTTCCAATCAACCCATCGTTTACATCCATCAAACAAAAGTGAGACAATTAGGTTTCCCGGACTGGTATTCAGAATATCGTAACGTTGCTCTCCATCAGTATCAGACAGGCCATACCCTTTTTATGGTAGGGTATTTATGCATGCCGTACATTCAAACGCACATCGTATTTAGGTGTGTAACCAGTAGTTCGCGCTTAAATGCTGGTCTACCAGCCTGCACAAACCTTACTCGCGGTCTTCGCAATTAATTGAGTTAAACTGACTCCATATCGGCAGTACTATTCTAGTTTTAACAGAGTCGGTTTCGTGGTCCTTTCTCAGAGGATCTGGAGATACATCTCGTGTGTGGTACTTTGTTTTACTATTAATTGTGCCTCTCCTGTCTAGTGGTGTATACTAGTAGTGTTTGGAGTTCTCACTCGCCGTGCGTTTTCACTCTGTCACTTGTAAGAGGAAGTAAGCGCTTTCGATTCGACGGACTTAACTTCCTCACTCTACAGTATCTATCAGCTGACATTTCTGTCTTGTTGCTTGCTGTTAAACGATTTGACCACAAATTGGCTCAAATGAGGATTGTGGGTTTTGATGAGGAACCACGTTTAACCGGGCTCACTATAGCTAGTAATTCTAGACAGTAAGGCCTTACTGTAAAAAGACTTTTACAGAAAATACCTCGATTATAGGAACTGGGTTGTTACCATCACCTATTAAATTATGAATACGGCATTCATTCTCCATAAAACACTTCTTCAAGAAACAAATTAGCTCTTTGTCAGTTAAATTGTCTTACTGCTCGGATATCTCGTAAGAGTAATATTTGTGCATCGGTCATTTTGTCACCAAGTAGAACCGGGACAAATAAGATACGGACAGCTGGGATTTTTTTGTTCTTGACTGGTTGCTTTGTGCAGATAAATAGACCAAATTTAATTCATTCCATATAATTTGGAACGGCCTATTGATTAGTCCATTTCGGGCTGCATACGGCTAAAGAATTTTTATTCGATACCAAGCTAAGTAGGCTAAGTAATTTACTTTTTCGTTGGAGTACTTGTTCCTCTCAAAGCTGCGCTTCTCTATGTAACAGTAAAGAGTATTCCGAAGCACTCGAATGCATATAGTATTGGCACTCATCAGGTATGATGTGCAGTGCACAACAAACCTTCCAAAAATGCTGGAACGAAAATTGTGGTAGGATAGAATTGACTGTGGAAATTGAGAGAGAACAAGGACCTATAGGTCTCATGTCCCAAGGTTTGTGTTCACTCCAACCATAGATTCTCGGTGGGCCTTCACAGAAAACCACCCATCCAGGCAGTTGCATGCCACAGGGTGTCAAACGCGCACTTTTCGTCTACATGTGCACACAAGTCTGTCCTTGACGAGCACAGTGAAGTGTCGGTGTCTGCACACCAAACAACGGCGAGCGAAATGTTTGCTCAGTTGTGTGGGTTGCGGTCGACGCTTCCGACGACAGCCTCGTGATTTACATTGGTGGTCTGATCACACGGAACTCCTGAGAAAGTAAGTCAAGACAGGTTCAGCAAACGAGACCCGAAAGCGCACATTCACACACAGTCAAACATGCTGATAACCAATTGTCGGACAGGACGGCCTTTGCGGCAAGGCGACTGGCGGGTAAAATAACTGGAAAGTCAAAAGTAGATAGGCGAAGTAAGCGAATAGATGGGGCCATTTATCTTGAGGTCAAGTTAGATCTAATTAAACGACTCAGTAAGGTAAAACGACAAAATAACTACCCCATAGGACTCCTTACTCCAAAAAATGGGGAGAATGTTGTCCGAAACGGTGAACCGAAAACCCGACGGTTAACATGGAATTGTTCCGCTGGCCTAGGCACATTCATGTTTTACTTCGAATGAAGCTATTCTGGCTTTCTGGTACCGTGATTTCGTCTGCTTCCGAATGAGGCTGTTATTAAAATGTTCATGCTGCAAACTAATTGTATCCCAGTATGCCTCAAGTTGGTGGCAATCGTCAGTTGGAGATTTACGAATTGATCAGTCTGCCGGATCTTTTGGGCGAAACATCGTCATCATCATCGACAGCATGAAATCAGTGTTCGCTGGAGTACAACCATTATTTATTTAAAAGTCTTACTGCGGAGAAGTAAATAGAATTGGATGGGGAAGGGACTTAGTCCTAGCTTACTACAGTCACTTTCGAGGTGTCTACACTTCCAGACACTCATTCAGGCAATCTGGATAGAGTTGTGGAGTTTTTCGGGATAGGTATTTTGTCTATATTCACACCACTCTCGTTTGAACGGTCGTTCTCCTGTCCTGGCGTAATTATTCCGGTGAGTCCACACCAAAGGGAAGCACTGGACTTGCGTTTCACTCTTATTAGAGCTCATCAGCAGTGCATATCCAGTGGCCGTGTTCACGCTTGAGCAATGTGATTGGTGTGCCCGACCCATCGAACGACGACCCAGTAACTTTCCTGGTTGTGACGATCGATTGGTTCAAATTCCGGCACGGCCACGATGCCAAACCGATCGCCACGTACCAAGCCAGATGCCTCTGAGGACAAAGAATTCGGACAGGCGAACGGTTATGTTGGACGTATCGATCTGTCCGCGTCACCCACCTCGATGCGTCGTGGACCGGGTGCAACGAATGCACCTATCCTATCGGAACGTAATTTAACGCAATTGAACAACAGCTCATCGTTCAGCAACGGGTAGAAAATTGAACCCAGCAACTGACGGAATACACCATATTCGAGTATATAGTTTCACTCAACTTCCAAACTCCAGTGCGAGAGCATGCAGAAAAATACACTACTCTACGTATGCGGATTTCCAACCAGGATTCCCCTGTCGATTTAATAACCTGTACGACTTTGACCAAAGCTGAAGCAGCTGCAGTCCAACTAGTCGACACCTGTACATAGCTCATCCTATCACTATTCACCTTGGTCCATCATGCCTCGTTTCACTACTACAACCCAACACGTCGGGAACTCGGGGATAATCGAGAATACACATGTACATTACAATCCGATATTTCAGTGAGTTGCAGCTCCCCGACTCAATCCCGACATTCAGTTGATAAATGGCACCTGATGGACGATGCACTGTGGCTTCAGAGGAACAAGCCACCTGCAGGTCTGGCATGGGTGCACGGATGCAACAACCATCTATCTGTGATAGCCTCTGTCCGATCCGTCTAATTCATGCTATGGCTGATTGGATAATCGGCTTTTGGTTTTCTAAGAGAACAACCTAGGCAAATTTGTCCCCACATCACAGCTATCCGATCCGTCCTAGAAAGTTGAAGGGTGAATTTTACTTATAAATAATGCATAGGTTAGAACACTAGACTGTGTCCACTCGAAAAAGCATCAAATGTAAACGTTTTTCGGTTACTGGTCACTGCTTACCGGTTTTGTGACAATCCCTTACACTACGTTAATCGATTTCTTACAATACGATACACTGCAATACAATACAATACAATGCGATACAATACAATACAATACAATACAATACAATACAATACAATACAATGCAATACAATACAATACAATACAATACAATACAGCACATTAGGGAAGTATGGTACTACCTTTCCCGCTTTACAGTACATTTGGAGCTATTCAGCATCGTCAGATATAGAAACATTAACGTCAGAACACTGCTGCCTATACCGCGCAAAGAACAGTCTTCCACCCCAATAACGTACTTTGATTACTATGCAATGGCCTCGTTCGACTTCGGATAAAGTCAGGTTAGGACTTCGTCTAGCCTGTCGATGCCCACAGTATTCTTATATCTAAGAGCTTTGGATGATTCGCCAGTTACTTGCAGCATGCCCGAAAATTGGGCAGGTGTGCAGAGGGACTTCGTTCCCGTTGTGCTGTAACAAAACTCAGAATGATTCTCAACAGGCCGGAAGATGCCGTTCACCACAACGAAGACTTCGAAGTTTTGTGTTGACCAAAGATTCTCGGCTGAACAGTCTTCTTCTTGGAGTAATTTGGTATTTTAGAAGGGCGGGAACCAAATCACATATTCACTAGACCAGTTTACATTTCAGTGTCATATCCTCGGTAATATTCAGGACAGTAATCAAACTTGACCAGTTGTATGTTGCCTTACTATATAAACAGTGACATTTCTATACACAAAGGCTAAAGCTTACGCCTAACATGCTCAAGTAAATTCTCCTTAATACCTACGCTCACAAAGGCAGAGCTTATTAACGCACTCTGCTAAAAAATCTGATACACTTGTGGTTTTTATAACGGAAGAAGCACTCGGTCGATCCTGATGTTCTTGTTTATTACCAAATCCTATGCGATAGTCCCAAACAGCAATTTTAATTCTTCGTCCTATGCTTGTTCTCACCATTTACATACGAACAAAACACCAGTGGTTTGTCTCGGTACACACTTTCAGAGCACCTGTGCCTTCACGTCTTTGAACCGCCTCATGCTAATTTATGTATCTTGTGTCCAAAATGTCACTCGTTAACATGCCAGGTGTTTCTCAGAATTTTCTATGACATTCACCACTGTATCCACCTCGTGGATAACGTCGCAGTTCTGGAAACCAATCCTTCTTAGTTTATCTCGGTTTATCAGCTATAATCCACTCTCTATGAGGAGACTAGTTCTATTTGCCACATTTTCGTTCAATAATGAGGTGAATGATGCAACTGTGAGTTGAGGGCAGTGCCCCAGCTGGTTCGTTAGCACTGAATCGTTCTACTTCAACCGGTGATTGCGGACCGGAGCAGGTACACATTCAGGACAGTAGGTGGGACACAAGAGTACGATTGCTTGCATGTCATACGCATTCGATATATATCGTCTAAGGGTGGTCAGTCAGGGAGGCAGTAGTAACCAACGCCACTCATTTGAGAGTTCAGGCTTCTTAAAATTAGTTTTAGTAAATAGGTTGCAGACAAATCACGTTTGGGTCGTTTCTATTGATTGGAAGGCGATTTGTGAGAATTCGGTCCAAGCAAATGCAATGCGATAAAACCAGCGTAGCCAGTGTTATTAGCTCTTTTGTTTCGGACGCATTCATCTTTCCAAGACACTATCTCACACAAGTCAGAGTCGCTGTCCTACCGTTCCTACTATACGCGAACTGTGCTTCAAAGACCACGACGACTCCTCAATAACTAAATCTATTTTTATCTCTACGTCTCCAAGTGGAATTCTGGATGCTTCGGCTCCTGGACACCAGGGCTGCTCAGATTTCGAACCGAAGACGTATCGGCCTCGGAAGGTTTACTCTCAACTGATTTAGTTCTCAATACCAGCAGGATAAATAATGATCTAAAATAAACTGCCAAATCACATACTCCAAATGCTAGTTGTCCGTAAAATAGATGCAAATTGTTAAGACATGGATCTTCGGATAGAAAAACAACCCAACGTAAACGAAGGATACAATGATACAATCTTCTGTCTAATAATACTGTAATCCAAGTGCAAGGATGGTAATAACAACAAAGGTGATAATCCCACAATAACTAGACGGAACATAGATGTAACCAAAGTTAACACGGGATGTATCAGTTGGTGTACCAAGAAAACGTGGTGCTGATCACTAAAAACACTTTTGGTTTTTCTCCTATGAAGGAAGACGCAACCAAAGCCAACATCAAGCTTAATCGTTTGTCTTGAGAACTTTCCGCGGGAATAACGATAAGTTGATCAATAGGCTTCTCACTTCAGGTCATGGACTTTCCATTCAAATGGACTAAATCATTTTTTCCCCTGCTGTGTGCCTTCAGAACAACTAGCACTGTAATTTTATCCTGAAAACCTAAGATTTCCATCGGACTTGGTGTACTGTTTCTGTCGTTTTCCTCCAAAATTCCAGCATCCGCTTATTAGCTAAGTGACTGAGAAGAAGAATGTAGAATTCCAGGAAGAGTGGATATGCCTAGGTCCGCGACGTTGGTGAGCGGCTATAGCTCTGACATGAAATTCGTGAACTGAAATATACGGATAATCTCGGGCTCAAGGCTGTGTACTCTGCTCTGGGCACGCAAGGCAATATCAAACCGGCTCCAAAGGCGTCAGAGATGACCGAACACCACCGTTGCACCCTCCGTAAGAGAAATGATACGATCTCTTGCTAGCCTGCCTGAACTTATGCTGTCGCCCAGCTAAGTGAATTTGTCTATCAAAATAACCGACTTATCGTCAAGTATGGCAATGGGTTCGGACACAGTATATCTTGCAGCTGTTTACAATACCGACGTGAAGTTCATCTCGGATGGCGAGGCCGAATTTATTGGTTTAGTGGAAATAATTGGCATCTACGGAAGATCTGATCCCAGAAGAACAATCAAGCAGCATGCTTAACGTACACAAGTAAGCGTTCACACAGCACTTTGACGCGAGTGCAGTTAAGGGTAAATACAGAAGATGCGAGTAATATGTGAATAAAATAGTTGTTATCAAGTATCGAGAGCCTAACGTCATCAGTAACCTACCAATGCCTATACGGAACAGTTATCAGGTTGACACTACGATGGTTTCTTACGAGCTTACATAACCAAATTTCGTGTATCAGTTAAAACAAAAACGTCTCCCTTAAACAATGGAGATTCATATTCATTTCGAAAAATGATTTGCAATAGAGAAAGAGTCCTACCCAAGCCGTATAGGTCTGCCAACTGTTGTCTGAAACAATGCTCGTTCGATTGGTTGTTATCAGTGTGTTGCATTTCTGGGAATCGAGAAGTCCTACTCATGGTGTAGTTCCAAAATGATGTTTAACTAGCAAGTCAAGCAAGTGAGTAAAGTCTTCATAATACGTGATGACTTGTCATTTAACAACCTCCTAACATGTTTGTCTCGAGAAAATCCAACCTTGAATATCTTCCACAGTATCCGCTAAGTCTGATCTTATGTGTTGTATTGCTGTATCCCGACAGCGAGGCCATGAAGCAAAGGCCAAAAGACGTTCACAATGACCTGAATCACCATATCAACCGCATCAAGGACGAATGGTGGAAAGTAAAATGCGTAGTTTGAAGGTTTCAAGCAGGTAGTTTGTCGTTGCAACGTCCGATAGCTAGGCAGCACCCAGATGCATTGTCTCCAGCGGAAACTGTTTTCAACTAGACCGATTCCGCAGCCCACCGCATTTGGATATGACTCCAGTTTCTACTCAAAGTGATGCAATGTAAACTAACGGCCAGCACGAGACCACGCGTAGCCCAAATGAATAAATACAAATTTATCAGCACAGAACACCGCCATGGGACTCCTATGCTAAATGCGCTATGTGGTGTTCTGTGAACGACGACTGAGATTATGCACAGTAGTCCGTTATCATATTTACACAGTTACGGCTACCGACGATTGATTTCTCCATGCACGTGGCGCATTTTCGAAGCCGGACAACCACACACACCAACCCTAAAAAAAGTAGAAAGAAAGTAGAAAGACTTCGACAGATACACTCATTCGCAAACCAATTTGGTTATCACGGGAGACTCAACTGAATCCGCCGTGGGCAGTCGAACAGTTATCACCAACCTTGTGAGTATTTTCCCTTTAGAAAATAAACTGAAAGAACTTTGATACTTCACATTACAACGGTTAATCGAACGAAATCCAGTACACTGTGTCCAACCCCAAGTAGAAACCTAAGTCGAGCAACTGACGGAATACACCAGCTTCGAGAGTATAGTTTCGCTTAACTTCGGGTCTCAATTGCGAGACAACAACCCGATGCAGAAAAAGACGCCATTCTAGGTATCCCATAATACATAACAACGCAGTACCAACTTAATGTGCAATAATCGGCTGCGGCTGAAACGGGTCCAACTAAACAACCCTCCCCAGCTCGATCAAAACTCGCCGCCGTTTGTACGCGACAGCATAAATCACCGTCATCCAGAAACCCATCGAAACCACGGTACCAAGTCCGGTTGTGCTCCATATGAAACCGCGCTTCACGCCGATCGAAACCCCCAGGGCCATACACAGCGAACACGTGTGAAATAACCAATCACATAGAGGCCCGATGCTATTCCAGCCAGTCGTCTACCTCGCATGACACCGTCACAGCTAAACCAATCAAGTCACGTGAATGAAAGTGGACGTGGGCCAATCATAGCACGCCTGAATCCGTGCGAGCTCGAGACGGGCCGGTGCACCGGACTGTGCCATTCTCTCTCTCCACACCGTTCCGTGTTGACGTTTCGTAGCTATGGTATGTTTGCACCCGTTTTTCACTCATTGTCTACTCTGTCCTCTCTCAGCGTGAATGCATCAGCATCCATGTCGGCCAAGCCGGTACTCAAATGGGCAGTGCGTGCTGGGAGCTCTACTGCTTAGAGCACGGAATTCAACCTGACGGGCGTACATGCAGTGATGGTGTTGGACAGGCCGATGACAATTCATTCACTACGTTCTTCAACGATACGGGATCTGGTCGTTATGTTCCTCGTGCAGTATTTGTTGATTTGGAACCGACGGTGGTTGATGAACTACGAACGGGGATCTACCGGCAGTTGTTCCACCCAGAGCAGATAATTAGTGGTAAGGAAGACGCCGCGAACAACTATGCCCGCGGGCATTACACTGTTGGGAAGGAAGTGATCGATCAGGTGATAGACCGTGTTCGGAAATTGTCAGATCAGTGTCACGGTCTTCAGGGCTTTCTGGTATTTCACTCATTCGGCGGTGGGACCGGATCGGGCTTCACTTCCTTGCTGATGGAGCGACTTTCCGTTGACTATGGGAAGAAGGCGAAGCTAGAGTTCGCCGTCTATCCAGCCCCACACATTGCGACGGCTGTTGTGGAGCCCTACAACTCCATCCTGACAACACACACGACTTTGGAGCACACGGATTGCGCTTTCATGGTTGATAATGAAGCTATCTACGACATCTGCCGTCGTAACCTGTCCATCGATCGTCCAACATATACAAACTTGAACCGTTTGATTGGGCAGGTGGTGAGTTCCATCACCGCCTCCCTGCGTTTCCAAGGTGCTCTGAACGTGGACCTGACTGAGTTCCAGACTAATTTGGTCCCATACCCACGCATCCACTTTCCGTTGTCTTCTTACGCTCCGGTCGTCTCCGCCGAGAAGGCGTTCCACGAGCAGTTAAGCGTCAACGAAATTACGAATTCGTGTTTCGAGCCGGCCAACCAGATGGTGAAATGTGATCCTCGTCGTGGAAAGTACATGGCCTGTTGTCTTTTGTATCGCGGCGATGTGGTCCCGAAAGACGTGAACGCGGCGATCACGAAGATCAAGACGCAGAAGACAGTGCAATTCGTGGACTGGTGTCCTACGGGCTTCAAGGTTGGTTTGAACTATCAGCCACCGACCGTTGTTCCTGGTGGTGACCTAGCGAAAGTGCCACGAGCGTTGTGCATGTTAAGCAACACGACGGCGATTGCAGAGGCTTGGGCTCGTTTGGATCATAAGTTCGATCTTATGTATGCAAAGCGTGCGTTCGTTCATTGGTATGTTGGTGAGGGGATGGAAGAAGGTGAATTTTCGGAGGCGCGTGAAGATATGGCCGCCTTGGAGAAAGATTATGAGGAGGTTGGGATTGACAGTATTGGTGATGAGAATGACGATATCGACTATTAGTTTTTTTTACTGGAAATATATTTGGATATTCGTTAATGTTGAATTCTTTCTGCAATTCCCTTGGCGGGGTTCGTATTGGCTGTTCGAGGTTCCGTTTCCGTCGTTCACTGTCTTATTCTGGTAATTCAAGGTTTGCCGCCTAATATGATGCTGTTGTTCAGGTAACAGTTGATTTGGATTGCTGCAAGCGATTTTTATGTAAATCCTTGGTGTGGAACAGGGGTTATGTTCTCCCCGGGGAGCATCCCTAGTCGTGAGTATTCTCAGTGACAACCCCGAAGCTACCGAAAACGTTTGTGTCCAACTTTTGTAGAATGCGATTTGGGGAAAGGAAATTGACTGACTAAAAGAGCTGAGTTTCGTACCTGACTAGTTAGCAACCGGTTTCCTGTGACGCACTTGCGTTGATTGCGCGAAGCCAGTGGAGTAAAACCTTCGATAAGTCCGTTATTTCCCATCGTAGTAATGTAAGCCGTGTTTGACTTCATCAAATGCCACTAGAGCGTTGGGTCAGATGACAGGTTCTTCAACACCGTATCTACACATTTCCTAAATCTCAATGACTGGCATCAGATTCGTTCAGTAAGCACTGTGCTCACGAAATCCGCGTTGAACATGTACACACCAGTCTAACACATCGCTGGCAACAATAGACGCCATAATTTTCCACAGACCAGTAGTCCCCAGGACCAGATATCCTTCCTCCCTTGTAAAGACGGCACATAACCCGTTTCCACATAGTCGAAAACTCCTACGTCAAACAACCTCTAAATTACAGTGTAAGGGGTTTCGACACATTTTCGGCAAACATCTAAAGGATTCCGGGAAAGCGATAAGACTACTTTGACGTCCTACGATAATGATCAACGTATCGCATAAGAATCTGAAGGTACCCTATGGTGCGCTTGGCTTGCCTACTTGACACGCCGATAAAACAGCTTGGGATCATCAATGGATTGGGAAGTATTTGGAGTCTATCGAAGTCATCCTTTGTGGAACGGTGTACTAAAGTGTAATAAATTCACCGATTGTGTATCAAATCTGTCTGAAAACTCGGGATTTTTTTCTTTCCTAAGAAACTGTTCAGCATTCATCATGTGACAGACTCACACAAGTCAACTGAGGCCAGCGTCTGCAGGATAGACACTCTGTCACACTCCAATTTCGTATTGAAACCGAAGGTACCGGGTCGCTGGTCCGACTTGATGCCGGTAATCTATATTTGGATTGATTTCACTGATTTTGAGTATTGTGGATTGACTATCCGAGTACGGGCGCTCGTGTGCTCTATTCAAAATTGGTTATCGTGGCTCAGTTGAGGTAATCATCTCATGTTCATCAAACCAGGTGTGAATGCCTTGAGTGTTAGCGGACAGCCGAAAAGTGATGGCGGGAGTGATCAGAGCATGTTTGTGTGTCGTTAACGGAGTTGGTTGGTGGCTCTGATGTCGCTCCAGAATCCCGGTGCCGTGTTTCACCGATTGGATTCATGCAAGTTCAGCATACTCCGAGTTCGGCGCAACATTTTGTTGATGACGATCTCCGTCGTGGATTCTTGGATTCAGTAAGGCATTGCTTTAGTGGGCTCGGTTTGTCATGTGGAACGAGTTAGGCTCTTCTCAGACTGTTGTGGGCGGTATGGAATTCGCACGTTTCTTTCTATCTCCTCAGTGTCCGCGCACGAGACTGAGTCTTGGTCGCGATCCCCTTGTATCGGAAGCCAAAACTGGGGCCCGTTTGACTGGGTCGTTTGTTAGGGGCAATCGGCATGAGTTCATACAGGCCAGACCACTGAAAACTATGGTAAAAAATAAATGCAACAAGCGAACAATCTTACTAAGACTAAGTTAGGAAGGAGAGAAGTCGGATGCATACTTGTGAGTAACGGCACGTCTGGGCTAGTGGAAGCCCGAGTATAGACAGCATTTTGGTGATCCACAAATATGTGTCGAACGGCTAACACGTGGTATCGCCGGCATGCGAGAAAACTACTCAGTAATGATGACCACCATAAAGAAGCTGCTGTTGCTTGTTATTCGTTTTCGTCTTCTAATTCTTCAGATGTCGTTGCTGCTCCCGTATTTACTGCTCTGCTGCTACGTTACACGCCTTGCGTGCAGTTCTCGAGACTTGGCATACATGAATCCAGTGTTTTTATCCGGGTGCTTTCGAATACGGTTTTGATTACCGGGGCCATGCCAGTATCCACTGTTTTGTTTGTTACTTACCACCCGAATCATGTCCTATCAATACACATAGAGAAAGAGGACTGTGCTTGCAAAACACTTAATCTAGCTGGGATGCCCCGAATAACACGCGAACCACGTTTTTTGTGTGGTAGCAGTCTGTCAGCTCTCTCTGGGGATGTGTAGTGTGTCGCAACCGTTTTCTCAACTCCAAATATTTGTCTCGTCGTGTTTCTCAGCTCACAGTGTAATGGAAATTTTTCGTGCCTTACTGTTGCAGATTTTCCTAGATCCTATTGGAACAGAACTTTCGAACGGCATAGTGAATCTCTTCCATATACTAAGTCTCATATATTGGGTACTTTTTCAACTGTCTCTCTCGAGGTTATTATTAGAGCTTCCAGGGGAGTTAGGGACAAAGCTGTCAGTAGGATGAGGTACACCAAACACATTTTCAGATGTTATAGAACTTCTTCTAAGAGGTCTTTAATGAATCGATGCGTTGAAGAATATTTTGCTTAATGCCCCCTTCTGTTCGTGAATTCGTGGGAGACTGGGTTAGTGCCCAGGCTCCCAGCCACTTCTGCTATCGACGCGACAAACATCTCGCGCCTTCGATCGCGTTCTGATAGGATAGCCGCACTCGTGGCATCTGGGCGATGACGCATCGTGGTGGGTGACGCGAACAGTCAAGTGAACCCCCATTTCAGACGATCGATGCAATCACTACAGAGTCTTGTGAACAGGCAGGAAAAACGTAGGACTAGGCTTGTCGTGTGAGCGCTGATCTGTTGGAAGATAGGGGGCGATCTTCTTTGCGGGATAAACCAGTCATCGGTTCGTCTAATGGCATCTCTGGCCTGTGCCCCAATGTTTACTTGATAATTCCTAGATGTGAGAACGTCGTTTCATCAACGCACAAGCACCACAATTGATGGTGAAAATCGAAGTGCCTATACAATACTTAATTTGATACATATTCACGAGAACCCGACTAACCAGCCTTAGGAGGCAATATCATTCCCTGGGAAGAGTTTAGGACTTTGAGTGTTGGTTGATGTTCGACACGCTGATTTTGTGGATAGGAAGTGTGGACCAACATACGCGATGGCTCTAATTTCACGTCGAATCAAATGACCTATGTTTGTTAGTTTTCCAGTGGCCAACGAAAGGGCAGGACGGATATGGCCTGCTGACCACTACCTTTGACCTTTGACCTGACGTTTTCACCCAAGGACAGCCACTGAACCTCACCATGGTTGGTCACGTGAGGAACGAATCTCATTCCAACATCATGGAATTCACCTCTTCGGAACAAGGTACTTGTTGATTGGTCGGCACGTCGGATCAGGTTAGTCGGCTTCACTAGCAGTCAATTATTTTCGCTTACGCTTAAATGTAATCAGTGGCAGTGTAGAACTCAATGAAATAATATCTGAAAACTACATGAACAGGACCCATAGCTGAGCATCCTAACCGAAAACAACATTTTTTAAATACCGCTGTAAATCATCTAAGAGAGTTTTAATGTGGTGCGACATGATATATTCCTTGAACCTAATCATTGGCCGCAATTTAACTGCCTTTTCAGCTTCAACTATACAGCCAGCCACGGGGAGGGTATGTGATTTGCTTGACTTTTGCAAACCTTTATTATACTGTACTAAATCCGCCAGCTACAGTCAAACGTTTCCTCCTATCCCTTCTAAATCCGCAGTTCACCCGAAGATATTCACCTGGTGGCTTTCACACGGCATTCACTCACACATTTTGTAGGGCTTGGGGGCGAGATGGCCCAAGTGGTTAGAGCGCGAATTTACAAACCGGAAGGTCCGTGGTTCGAATCCGACCTCTGCCTCTCGACTTCCCCTGTCTAGGCTTGGGCAACCTGGCAGTATCTCAGCCCTCGTGTACTCTTCGGGTGACATGGCAGTTAGGCACCGAAAGGGTGCTACAGCTGAACGATTTTTTTTTACATAGAAACAGTGCTATACCAAGTTCATGTGACGGTGTATTCTCCAAATCCGATCTACGCTCACAGAGAGTATCCCTCGTCCGATCTCTGCATTCCGAAAGATGTGCGCACACAGGGCCTCGGTCAGTTTACCCTACTTTTCTATCTACTCCCGTTTCCGTTTCATGCTTGATTCATCGAACTGGCCCGGTACCTAAATTCACCTGACGTGGTAGAATAAGGATCGGACATGACGTTCACCCGGCCGCCGGATGCATTTCTCAGACGCTTGAAGTACCCTGGCATCCGGAAAGTACACCACAACCCACCATAATCGGATCCAAATTGGTGGGTATTTAAAAAAGACAATTGTCAGGTTGACGCAAGACATCCGAGTGGATTTCACGCAGTATTGAAAATGAAAAACCGCTGAGATAATCAGTTTGACTTCCCAGTTGAGTTCACGTCAAGCTCCGTCTGGTGAACATAGGGCTTCGGCCAACAAACTTTATATCTCGCAAGATGTCAGCTGATCGGTGCGTCAAGCTGAGATCCCAGAACGAAGAAGTTGACTGGTTTCTGCGGTCTGATTGTTTGAGCGGCCCAACAAAACTACCAGTTTCCGTAATAAGTTTTCTCAGTGCCTATATTGGTCACATCTGTTATTGATTACCGCTTGAAAGTTCTCCACGTTAAGGAGGCACACAAAAACGTACGTCCCATCTCTCTACAACCAGGCAACTTCGTCTGGAGTCTCACCGTTCATAATGTTCGTCCCAAGCGTATCGCTTCATAGGGAGTCTACATTTTCCCATATTTTAGCTTCAAACATTGGATCTGCCCATTCACATCGGTGGATTACTACTGCGACTACCGGAGGTTTGGAATACCAGGAAAATAGAACCTTCTGTTTTTGGTGAGGTGGTTCAGCGGAGTACGGATTTTCCTAGGAATATCCTCTTGTGAACTGCGAGTCATGATTTTATTGGGTTGTTCTCCTTGTGACATATCTGACTTACGTTAGCATTTTGTTCTGTGCATTGGAGACTCCATAGGGCCGTTAACCACCACAAACTAAACATTTTGCCCATGTACACATTACACCCAGGATCGTTGAAATCTCGGAACAGATAATTACCGATTTCGATCTCCTTGGAGCCACCAGATAGGCCTATCAAGCTTATCACTTAGCTGAACCTGCACGTTTTGATAAACACTCATTTGCAAATCAGGCTGGTGTTAATAGGAGACGCAGCTGCATATCTTACAAAATCCAACTCCAGTCAGTTGACGATCACTGTAAACGAGAGATTTAGAGAGACTGAGACTAATTTCGGTTGTGTGCCCCATCAACACTAATTTCATCCGCAATCGAGGATTTATCGAAACATCTCACTGATGTACGAATTCCGGGATAAACCGGTTAAACAAATTGAGCGCTGTGTTGTGGATAGTGCGAAAAATTAAAAGCTAGAGGACAGCTTAGCGGAATAAGGTGTCATAACCCGCCGATTCGAATGTGGTGAGCAGGGTTTTTCAAGGATTTCTACAATCAGTTGGGTGCGGGTCAAGTGCAGCCCAGTAAGTTCCATGCAGACAGGCGGGATTCTAGCTCGAACATCTAACATACGGTTCATACGAGAAAACCGAACCTCAGAAAGAAGGTCCAAACATGGGTGAAATCTAGTGTTTGGAGTTCTCACTCGCTCTGCGTTTCCTCTTCTGGTCGACAAGTAATTACAACAACTAAAATCCAATTTCAGTCAAGGGTTGTCCTATTTGCCTACCTCAAAATCCAACAGACCCGGAACATGTTGTGGGTTACGGAAAATACCTAAAACAGCCATCCCCACACGGCTCATCGTGAACTGCTACTACTTGTTCAACCTAGAACCCATATAAATGCTAGGTGGATTTTTGAAGCTGTATAGTCAGCTAGTGGTGATTCATGTGAATGGCTACACTGCTCTCCAATTTACCCACATCACTGACGAAGTAGCAGTCAGCAGCGTACCAAGTGACGCCTGTCTGTCGTTCCTGCCCTCCGTTTCGTGTGACGATATGTCTATAGCACACAGAACAACCTCATCCCCCGTTGATATTTTTACTCATGTTGGACTAACCACTGCTAAGTTACCACCTCAAAACGTACTCTATGGACAGACTGAGGGCGTCGCTAGGGTCTCTTCAGTTCCACCCATGACGGCTATTCTTTTCTTGTAAGATGCTGAAACGTAACTTATGTGACTTCGCCCATCCACCAAGCAACTGCATGAGATGCGTGAACGTCGCGTTCGCAATTATCTCAGCCACACAACAAACCTTCCAAAAATGCTGGAACGAAAATTGTGGTAGGATAGAATTGACTGTGGAAATTGAGAGAGAACAAGGACCTATAGGTCTCATGTCCCAAGGTTTGTGTTCACTCCAACCATAGATTCTCGGTGGGAGTTCACAGAAAACCACCCATTCAGACAGGTACATGCATAGCTTAATCTTCGCAACCATATGGTGTCGAACGCGCAGTTGTCGGACTCTTGGTGAGTCGTGTCAGTAATCTCTTCTCGAATGAGTTTATAGGGACAAATTAACTGAGATCTCTTTGTAATGTAACACAACAATATAAATACCTCATATGACTCCTTGCTCAAACAATGAGGAAAACGTTGCCCGAAACGGTGGGACATGGAAACGAAAACCTGACGGTTAACGTGGAAATACCTTACAGAGATGGCACGTCAGACGCCAGAGTGGAAATTCCCGAGCAGACTAGCGAATTCGTTTTTGTAATCTATCTTTTGAAGAACGATTTACGTTGCTTCTCTGTTCGCCGACTTCCAGGTGCTTTTGAAGACAAAAAATAAAAATACAGCTTTTGGTTACGTTTGCGGCAGTTCACCCACAGTTGTGTCATTGAAAAATCGGATCAGTGGAACTCTGCTCGCTCTGAAATCCGTAATGTTCCTCTGGAGCAACGAAAATATCCACACTCACCCAATTAACGAGCCGGACTACAAGCCAGGGTCTTGTCAAGACTACAAATTAGGTTGTCGGTTGTCTGCGGCACTTACCTGACGTGAAACGCGACGCCTATATTCGAAAAACTGGTCATTGATCAGGCGGCAGTTAGGTTGCGCACCAGATCTACCAATTGTTAGACACACTTCTTTAATACAAGAATGCGTTAACAAGCATGCAATACGGGCAGATCATCAGCTATTAGTAAATTCACGGCTGAGGGAAATACAGGACGTGCTATCCTCCTATCGAAATTTCAATCTAGTTTATTGACCGTGTAAACCCAATTCAACCTACCCATTAGTTTTCCTTTGATCTCGCTAGCCAACAGAAGTCATTTCCTGCTCCAAATTCAGTGACTTGCCCTACTCTACCAGTCTCGTCTTGATCGCCCCCTTCGACTACCAAGTTTTCACCGTCTTTCTGTTCCATCAATTTTCCTTATTCGACAGAGCTGATTATCTCGACTCTAAGCTAAATTCTCTAGGGCTGGTTTTCCATACAACACCGCCAACAGGGTCATGGAAGTATTAGTCGGCCAGAGGAGACACCTTGCTCTCTTCACACTTCGGCTGCATAGAAGAGTACAACTTTAGCACCGGACAGCTCCACAATGTGAGCTCGGACTCTTGGTGAGTCGTGTCAGTAATCTCTTCTCGAATGAGTTTATAGGGACAAATTAACTGAGATCTCTTTGTAATGTAACACAACAATATAAATACCTCATATGACTCCTTGCTCAAACAATGAGGAAAACGTTGCCCGAAACGGTGGGACATGGAAACGAAAACCTGACGGTTAACGTGGAAATACCTTACAGAGATGGCACGTCAGACGCCAGAGTGGAAATTCCCGAGCAGACTAGCGAATTCGTTTTTGTAATCTATCTTTTGAAGAACGATTTACGTTGCTTCTCTGTTCGCCGACTTCCAGGTGCTTTTGAAGACAAAAAATAAAAATACAGCTTTTGGTTACGTTTGCGGCAGTTCACCCACAGTTGTGTCATTGAAAAATCGGATCAGTGGAACTCTGCTCGCTCTGAAATCCGTAATGTTCCTCTGGAGCAACGAAAATATCCACACTCACCCAATTAACGAGCCGGACTACAAGCCAGGGTCTTGTCAAGACTACAAATTAGGTTGTCGGTTGTCTGCGGCACTTACCTGACGTGAAACGCGACGCCTATATTCGAAAAACTGGTCATTGATCAGGCGGCAGTTAGGTTGCGCACCAGATCTACCAATTGTTAGACACACTTCTTTAATACAAGAATGCGTTAACAAGCATGCAATACGGGCAGATCATCAGCTATTAGTAAATTCACGGCTGAGGGAAATACAGGACGTGCTATCCTCCTATCGAAATTTCAATCTAGTTTATTGACCGTGTAAACCCAATTCAACCTACCCATTAGTTTTCCTTTGATCTCGCTAGCCAACAGAAGTCATTTCCTGCTCCAAATTCAGTGACTTGCCCTACTCTACCAGTCTCGTCTTGATCGCCCCCTTCGACTACCAAGTTTTCACCGTCTTTCTGTTCCATCAATTTTCCTTATTCGACAGAGCTGATTATCTCGACTCTAAGCTAAATTCTCTAGGGCTGGTTTTCCATACAACACCGCCAACAGGGTCATGGAAGTATTAGTCGGCCAGAGGAGACACCTTGCTCTCTTCACACTTCGGCTGCATAGAAGAGTACAACTTTAGCACCGGACAGCTCCACAATGTGAGCTCATTAGTTCTCACTGCTACCGGTTTGTCTGTTCACCGTGGGTACCTCCACCGAACAAAGTAAAATGCGAAGGGACAAGATTCTAGCCAGTATACCCATCGGGTTCATCGCAGTATGCAAGCCCGACTACCACCACAAGGAAGCAGTTTTAGGCGGGACTAAATGAAATTGCGTATGTCTCTTGGTTGACTTGAAAAGCATACTCATCGCTTGATGGTTTCAACGATTTTACGGGAGAATAATTTTTAGAGGATCCACGTTTCCCCGAGTGTTTAGCTCAACTTTCAGCAATCGTTAGGAAAGACAAAATTCGCTTTTATGTATTTATCAGGAAGGTCAGATTCCTGAAAACAACTACTGAATGCCCGAGATCTACTGAGACCCTCAGCTCTGCTAGGTGTTGACCAGCCAGACAACGCCCCCTCAATATACAGCGCCTCACAGCTTTCTATCAAACCCAGACAGCGCGAGTCAGCGTTGCTCAAGGTCAGACAACGCCCCCGCAGTATGCAGCGAGTCGCAGCCTATACCAAGACCAGACCGCGTGCGTCAGCATTGGACCAAGTTAGACAGTGTCCCACTCGCACGTACTCACACTCTCGCACTCGCTTGTTCGGAATATAGCGGTTGTGTTCTCTTCTGTGCGTCTTTTTTCCCGGCATTAGGCACTGGAGCGGGTCAGCAATCAGATACAGCAGATTAGCGGGTCAGCAGACATAACAGTATTGTCGGTTTACGCATACACATACGGGCATCCATTAGCATTTAATTTAACTTCAAATCCATTATGACCAAATGCAATAAAATCTAGGTCATTTTACCATTGTATGCATAGTTCACAAGATACCCCCATGCACAGCGTTTTCAAACTCATATTTCAGTCACTTCCATTTTGGACATTTTCATCGCAGACGGCTGCTACGCATGCCGAAACACTCTCTACCGAGACTAGTGTTGTTCTCCGTGCCTGCTTCAGAATGACGCAAACCGCGCGGTGAACAACGTATGACATGGCAGAAGGGCGACAAAGAGATCACGAAGAGTTTGGGTGTTGTTGGTGTTATATACCTTCCAGGATGGGGTCCCCGTGATCCCACCTGTACTTGGCGGAGACATTCCAAGAAATGATGGTTGATCGATGTCAGTGGCGTTTGTGCTGTCCGTGTCATTCCAGATTGTCTGATTGAACATTTGGATGTGTAGGCACCTCAGAATGCTTGATATAGACCAGCGCTAGGTCCCCTCCCTCAACCTACCCTTTTTTCTCTTCTCTTTACTTTAGGGCTTTAAATATAATTAGACGAACCTTATGGTTGTACGACATTGAAGCATCAGTGTCAACATCTTGCTGTCACTGATAATGATGATGATGATGATGACACCCATGTGCAGCGTTATCAGACTCGTCTTTCAATCACTTCTGATTCGGATATTTTCATTCCGGACGACTGAAGCCTCCAACAGTTTCCACCTACAGATGTATAGTTGAATTTCTCTGTGTGGCAGATTCATTTTGTGTACTTCACAGAGAATCTTTCATGCATGTCTATTCAGCAGGAATTCGAAAATACGACAACTGGAGGTTACAGTATATTACACTCTCCTCAGCAACACGATTATTCTGTGTTAAATCGGTTCTGCGCAGTCAAATATTCGTGACTGATGAGCCCAGACTAGGTAGATGAAGTCCAGAAATGCACTTGTCAGGAATAAAGAAGGAGAAGACGGACAAATGCAGAAATAAGAATGAGAAGAAACAGAAACCAATGGGAGTCGCTTCAAGACAGACAGACAGAATTTCAGACCTGAGTCGAGCTAGCTCATGAACTTTCACACATCCGCCACAACAGGTTACATTATTTAACGTTCACATTGCGCTTCACGAAATATACTAACTTAGGGCATTTCGTCCAGTCTTTCCAGTCGCGGAAACTGATAACAGCTGGGTCGTGGGTCGACTGACACGGCCTTCATAGATCGGTAAAAACCTCATTTCTAGTCTTTTCTTTGATTTGTGGGAAAGTTTATCGAGCCTTAAATTGAGGAGTACGGACTAGAATGCCTGTTCAGTGGTGCCGACAGTTTGCGTTTTTGTCTGAAATCAGGACTCCATAATTTTTGGTTGTCCTGATTGAGGCAGCTTATGTTCACAGTTGGGATGTTGTCAGATCGTAAAGTACAACTACTATTGACATGACACGACGTGTAACGCTTCATCTCTATAGTTCAGATTCGCGCTGAAGCTGGCAACGTTGATGGCCTAAAATTGCCAATTCTGGCCACAGAATTGGATGCGAATGGCTACTGTCAGTTGACCGAATCATCGTAATTTATATTTTTCTGATGTTCTGTGCTACAAGATCTTGCGCATGTGTTGAAGAAGTTAGATTCCTTCAATTTAGCATATTTTATAACTTGCAGTAAATTTAGCAGTGGAACTAAACAATAATTCGTCGACTTATGTGATGCAATATTGGTAACTCGGGTGCACTCAGTGGTAATTGACCAGGTAGCTGTTGATCTGCTCGCCGTGCTTGGCAATTGACTTGGATGACCCACCAACAACGCACTGAAGATGTCTCCTCGAAAGGTGACGAAATGTCTGCAAGTCAGTAGCCAGGCTTGGCGAACAGATAAATAGCCACGTGATCAATAACCAATTCCTCGACTTTCGGTTAGAAAAGTTGGGTCTCGGCTGTTTTGAATGTTGAAAACGGCTGACCGCATTTGAACTATGCCTAAACAGCCTAAACAAAAAGTATACTGTCGATTGAAAAATGTGTAGTTTCGTACACTGATACATAACCGAAACTCAATAATACTGTCTGTCGGTGCGGCCCCGCTCATCAGGATTCATCAGCCAGTATTGAGTGGACATAAGTTATTGAAGCCATCCATCTGGTTCCTGTGGCTCTGATCTTGTGATAATGTGTTGATTGGCGATGGCCTTTCCTTTGCAGTTTGTTACGTGTCTGCATCTCGAATACCGAACTTTTCGCGGATGAAGGGAGTAGGGAAATTTCGACCTCCCGTGACACATTTCATTCTTACTCGTGAAGTCGATAGGAACAAACGACACATCCAGCGTGCATCGACCTAATAATGAAACCTTGGCCGAACGGTTCTGGACACAAGAGACGTGAAATGTATTATTCCGACTCAGTTTTATCCTCAAATTTGTTTTCTCGTATCCTTCAGTTTACCATGCGTTACCTCACTGGTTCTAAATCTTGATTGGTTAAAAAGCTACCGAAACTGTTGAACAAATCGAACGTTGAGACGAGCCACCAACATTGGCGGAGGCTCCCAGAACTTACCGTCGTAACTATACCAACTTCTTATTTACATTAGTATCATTAGGTGTTATCAATACGGTTTGCACAATTGCGCCTGTCTTCGGCCCGATAACCATATCTGATTGGGCATCAGGAACTAAAGCTGTTAGCTTGTCGTAGGCTTCTGTACTCCAATAATCCTGTGGGTTATGGTGGCTGGAACTCAATTCTCTAAGGTACAGTTATGCCAGGACGGCCAATGGGGAACAGCCCGACGAAGAACATTTAGTCCCCGTACTGCAAGTGGTCGTGTTACCAGGCGTTCCGTAGCTAAAGTCGTACTGTCCTCTGCGATAGGAGTGTGAAGACAGTAAGGCGTTTCCCCCAAGCGACCAGCATGTTCATATTTATGGAAGCAGCGATGGTGGATTCCTCCGAGGAAGGACAGGTTAGAAAAGGTCAGCCCTGAAATCCGCACCATCCGATCGCCCAACGGTTGACCGGGACCGTTCGAGCATCATTCAATATGGTCGAAATACTTTTAAAACCAAAAGACACCTGCTGTGCGCAACCGCATCAGGAGTGAGACAGTAATGCCCTACTCCCTGCGCCCTCGGGCCAGGCCTGCCCCCTACAGCCCCTTACAGACTATTGAGTCATTGTCTCCGGGACGATTCCCCCAAGTAAACCCTAACAAACGTTGTCTCGCGGTGAATACTCTTGAGTCAGAGGCTAGGGGCAGGGTCCCCGAGAAAAAAAACCCGACATCCTCCTACTGTCTTGTGGGTTAGACTTTTGAGTCAAAGGCTCAAAATGGAGTACCTCAACTAAACTCACTTCTTCGGCCTGATCAACAGGGAAGTATCATTTGTCCTTGCAGCTCTTCGCTCACTGGCCTCCTCCCATACTCCCTCCCAACCCATCAAACAATGCAGTACATTCAACCCATTTGCCGATTCCCTAGCCACTATTCCGTGTCTAAACCTTCGCCCAGCAAAATCAACCAAAACAATAACTAACCTCAAAAGATCTGAACAACGTTACAGACTTTAATGCCCCTACTCTGTGTCATATCGGGCCACAGGTGTTCGTTGCTGAAACTTTGCTTCCCCTGCCTATCGATATATGTTGTGTCTCCGAAATACGCATCCAAGCCGCTTAGGACGAGCTCAGATGTTCCAAATTTCACTCTTCGGGTATCTGGTTATCCTGGCGCAATGGTTCGATGTATCTACGGTGTGGGAGTTGCACTCAGCCCCAAGGCTGAAAGCGCCTTACTGGACTGGATCCCAGTTAACAGTCGGCTCTGCGCTGTACGGTTGTCTGTCTCAATTAGGTTTAACGCAGTTCGATGCGGCAAACGATATTTGTTTTCCATATCAGCATTCGCCCCAACAGATAGCACTTCTGAGACTGAAAAGGACGAGTTTTATCAAGATCTGTCATGACTGATTCGGTCGGCAAGAAGGACGGATATAGTAATCCTGGTGGGTGATATGAATGCCCAAATTGGACAAATAAGCCCGGTAGAAGCACGGTAAGGTGTCAGATTTGTGGTCGATACTGAGCGTGTGGACAGTGGTGTGTAACTTCTTCAGTTGTGTGCAGATCATCGTCTGTTCCTGGCCAGTACGAACTTCCAACACAAACGCTCACATCGAGTTACTTGGAGGCCAGCTACCACAAGACACTCGTGGACTCAACTGGACTATGTGACTATCAGTTCCCGATGGAGTGCACAACTTGACTGTGATCACGCCATCGTGCGGACACGCTTAGCACTTTGTTTTCCGGCAGCACTACGCGTGCCGGAAGAGAGTAGCTCTGTTCATCAACTTCGACAAGTTTCATTAGCTAAAGAGTATCGAGCTGATCTGACTAGAAAGCTACTGGAAACACACAGTCATGCAGTGGACGAAGATTGGTTATAGGTTGAGTGGAGGCGGGTTAAAGAAGCAATACTCTCAGCTTTCAGAACTATTTGTCCAGGCAAACTGACTTGACTAAATGGACACTGGATATCTTCGAGAACGGCAGATCTAGCGACCAGGATAGCGCAGACAGATATCTTGAACACCGGACAATCAGGAGTTTGAAGAATAAATGAGAACGCTGGTGGATTTTGAAGGCCCAGGAGATGAAGAATGCTTTTGCCGTAGGCAACAGCTGCGCCCTGTTTAACCTGATTTGATCAACTGGTCAAAAGAAGGCAGGCTTCAGCGGTGAGACAATATGCGAAAAAGACGGAATGCCAATTACTTCCCTCAATCTTCCTCTTGAGCGGTGGGCTGAGCACTTCAAATTACAGTTCAGCTGGTCTTCAGCGTAACCGCTGGAAGAACCTAGCAGACCCGAATGGAACATTGCCACAAACCAGCCATCAGTAACCGAAATCCAGCATGAGATATCAATCGTGAAGCGTGACAAGGCATCTCGCCCCGAACAGCTACACTCCCCGCTCATCAAAGATGGTGGCGAGGTCCTGGTGAACAGTCTGATAACCATACTTCAGAAGATTTGGAACTAAAATAGAATACCAGCTCCTCAACCATCTTCCCAGTTTTCAAAATGGGCGCAAGAACGTCTTGTGCGCATCATTCTGGTATCAGCCTGGCATCCCTGGCATTATTTTGCTTATATTTACTTTATTTATTTTTATTTTATTTTATTAATTTGATGGATTATCGGTAAAGAGATTCGTGAAAACCGGGACGTGGCCTCTACTCGCGGAGGATGTACGAAGCGTATCCGAAGTATTGGTCAGGTCTGGTGGGAACATCGGTTTAGTAGTGCTGAGGTACGCCAAATGGTGTTAGGAAGAAGGAACTCTCCTGCGATAGATGAATTACGGACGCTCTGGTTAGGGCATGTATTCCGCATGCCTTCAATGCGTAGCTACCTGATTCCTGAACTAACTGAATATGCCGTCGCCTCCAAGGCTTGGCCGCATCTCCCACGCTCTCCCACTTTCCTGTGATCGAAACTGTAGTAGCTGGTAAGTAACATGCTTCAGTGTTTGTAAGTTGTTTCGTTTAACCCCAACAGTTTGTGGCACATGAATATGGATCAGTACGGTGACACCGGAAAAACGTATGATATCTGACCTAATTCGGTATGGAACGCCGATGGGACCATCGACTGGTGAGATGCTTGGAGTGTTAGTGACATTCGCCGCGCGGCTTCCATGCCGATCGTCGATGCACGGAGTTACTCCCCTCAAGATCAAGAATCCTACCACCCATCACACATTGGTGCATGTGCGAACCAACCACATCAAGAGAATAATTACCACTGTTGACCAATCACTGAATGCCAGCGGGCCAGTAAAGGCATCACTGTCGCATTGCAGAGTGCGTCATTCTTCCATCTCTCGTCGTACCGTGTTGACGCTCTCAAACCATGGTAGGTCTCCTTTCTCTCTCGGTAATCGCTATCTATGCTATAGCGCGAATGCATCAGCCTTCATGTCGGCCAAGCCGGAACCCAGATGGGCAGTGCTTGCTGGGAACTCTATTGTTTAGAACATGGGATCCAACCTGACGGACGTACATCTGACAATGTTACTGGGCCCATTGAGGACAACTCGTTCACTACGTTTTTCAATGATACTGGGTCCGGACATCATGTTCCTCGGGCGGTGTTTGTTGATCTAGAGCCGACAGTGGTCGATGGTTTGCGAAATGGAGCCTACCGACAGCTATTCCATCCCGAACAAATCATTAGCGGCAAGGAGGACGCTGCAAACAACTATGCCCGCGGGCATTACACTGTTGGGAAGGAGGTGATCGATCAGGTGATGGATCGTATTCGGAAATTGTCAGATCAGTGTCAAGGTCTTCAGGGCTTTCTGGTATTTCACTCATTCGGCGGTGGGACCGGATCGGGCTTCACTTCCTTGCTGATGGAGCGACTTTCCGTTGACTATGGGAAGAAGGCGAAGCTAGAGTTCGCCGTCTATCCAGCCCCACACATTGCGACGGCTGTTGTGGAGCCCTACAACTCCATCCTGACAACACACACGACTTTGGAGCACACGGATTGCGCTTTCATGGTTGATAATGAAGCTATCTACGACATCTGCCGTCGTAACCTGTCCATCGATCGTCCAACATATACAAACTTGAACCGTTTGATTGGACAGGTGGTGAGCTCAGTGACGGCCTCGTTACGTTTCCAAGGTGCCCTGAATGTGGATTTGAACGAATTTCAGACTAATTTGGTCCCCTATCCTCGTATCCACTTCCCACTGTCCTCATACGCTCCGGTGATCTCTGCCGAGAAGGCGTTCCACGAGCAGTTAAGCGTCAACGAAATTACGAATTCGTGTTTCGAGCCGGCCAACCAGATGGTGAAATGTGATCCTCGTCGTGGAAAGTACATGGCCTGTTGTCTTTTGTATCGCGGCGATGTGGTCCCGAAAGACGTGAACGCGGCGATCACGAAGATCAAGACGCAGAAGACAGTGCAATTCGTGGACTGGTGTCCTACGGGCTTCAAGGTTGGTTTGAACTATCAGCCACCGACCGTTGTTCCTGGTGGTGACCTAGCGAAAGTGCCACGAGCGTTGTGCATGTTAAGCAACACGACGGCGATTGCAGAGGCTTGGGCTCGTTTGGATCATAAGTTCGATCTTATGTATGCAAAGCGTGCGTTCGTTCATTGGTATGTTGGTGAGGGGATGGAAGAAGGTGAATTTTCGGAGGCGCGTGAAGATATGGCCGCCTTGGAGAAGGATTATGAGGAAGTTGGATCTGACAGTGTTGGCATTGATGAGAACGATGACATTGATTATTAACCTTTTCGCTTTAACCCCGAATTAAAATTCATGGTCGCTACATTTGTATTTCTGAGACCTCCGGTTGCTTTGTCGTATATTAAGTTCACGCATTGCCAGATGTAAGCTTCTTCAGTAATAATTGGCTTAAGTTGCTCATCGCAGGCGTTTGCGACTAGTGATGTCGGTAGAACGAGAGCCGTCATCGAGCTGGTGTGCTGCAAGCTCTCTGTGGAGTAGTCTGTCATGCTTTTCTTGCTTTCGCTTGGTTAATAGTACGCGAGTCGGGTGAACTTCTCGTTAAGTATTCTGTTGTGATAACGTTGTGGTAGATCGTCTGGTATCACCTAGTATGAGTCGGAAAACTAAAGTTTAACTTTAAGGTGTAAAGTTTAATGACTGTATGTCGCGAAATCCTAACTGAATGGTTTGGGATGTTGGAAACAGATTACTGCAAGTAGTCTTCGTTGGAGACTTATCAGCTTCGTCAATATCTGTGCCGTTCTCCAGCTAATGACGTACGCAATATGAATGAAAGTAAAGAATCAACGGCCAACTAGAATCCATATCCTAGCACATGGGTTCCTCATTAAGCCAAGATTTAGTGCTCGGGACACTGGAACAAGTGTCGTGTTTGAAGACTTGTTCACCTACACCCTGGGACGGAACACGTATTCTGTACAAAGAGCTGAGTATGTTACGAACACATGCTACGGCAGCAACAAAATGCATCACCGTGATTTCCACACCAGTTTCAAGAGACGATTTCGCATTTGCCTGACAGAACGCCCGGCACAATCAAGTTTAGTCTGAAAAACTGGCATGGAACGGCGTACATTACTGTGCAGTAATAGCTTAATGATGAACTGCCGGTCGATGACGATCTAGCGTTTTCAGTCTGTTGGGTTCCCCTAATCCAGTTGATCGGAACAACAATTAGCTGTTTTACCAGTCCGTTTGTGGGTGCCGCGTACTAGCAGATGACCCTACCTAATTGAAACCATTCGTGGTCGCGGTCGTATTTGCAAGCCTTCACACTTGACCGTGCAGGCAGATCCAGTCCGGCTCTGTATTGGTCCATTCCCCGGCGGTTGGTTAGTTGGTTGGGTATTCGGTACCACTAGAGAGACATCCCCGGTCGTGGAATCATGTCAAAAGGTGTAGTAACATAGAATGAACGCACAGCATGATTTGCCTCTTGGTGACATTGCTTATCGTGCCTGGGTGTAAACCGCTAACTGCAAAACAGTTTCGGTCATCAGTATAGGTGGGGCTTAGCAAAATCACTGAATTCTAAGTCGAAGAAGACGTTGATCGCCAACGGCTACCTAGACGGGTATACTACCTTTCCTTGTGAACCAAACACGTGTCACGATTAGCGCAGTTCCTGAGAAATTTCATCGAATGAAGAATGTCTTAGTAGTGAATGTGAATTGATCTCCAGATGTTCGTCTCAAAGAAATTCCTGGACCAAGCAGGAATGAAACCATCTTTCTACAAGTGGTAAGTACCTATAGCCTCACGTACGAAACAACAACTTGGTTATACTCTCGGAGAAAATTCCAGGTCATGTCATGCCCGGTAATCTTGACAATTTCTCTTGGCTTTACCCAGTGTGTGCGAACCACAAACGATTGACCAATACGAGCTGCTGAACACAACTTATTCTCCGACTGGTTCGCATACGAAACCCCAACTTTTAACCATTATATATATATATATATATAATGGTTAAAAGTTGGGGTTTCGTATGCGAACCAGTCGGAGAATAAGTTGTGTTCAGCAGCACCGTGAACGGTCACCTAGACTAGAGTTCGAATGACCAGGTTTCGACCAGCAATGTGTCTTTAATTCGTCGCATCACATTATGTCTTGTTAGTATCGTGAATTTTTATCAATAAAATCGCGACAACAATCGTATTGCATTTTTAACCTCCAGAAAACAATAACAGATTTACGCTTTTGCAAGCTGATACACCACTAATTCCCAAATGCCGTACAGACACAATTGATCGTATAGAAAAGTGGTTTAGTGGTGCATTTTAGAGAGACCAGTAGTAACCTACAATGTACTCAGATATGTCCTTGTCCCACATTCAGATAGTGCGTGGACCGCATATTAGTCCTGTCATAACGTGATTGGATGAATTCCATGCAAAGTGAGCTGAAACGGACAGTACCGCTACCTGTGGATACTTTGTATGAGATCGGATAAAAACGGACACATCAGAATCACAATGGCATAGAAGGTGACAGCGATTGCGGGATTTCTCAGCAATTGGCGATATTCCTCCCCCGGAGTGGCGGGAGGAAGCAAATTTAGAGCTACTGTTCAAAAATACCACTTGATATTTCGCAAGGTTCTTGGACCTTGCCGGGCTAGATCCCAGTAAGCAGTCGTCTCTGCGCTTTTTGGTTGGCTGGGTCGATAAAGGTCAATGCGTCTCGACGTGGTCAACGGTGTTTGTTTGCACTGTCAGCATATGCTTCGACAGGCACCTCTGACGCTGAGAAAGATAGCTTCTATGGAACTTTGTCACGTTTGCTTCAGTCAGCGAAAAGTAAGGATATCTTGGTTCTCGCAGGTAATATGGACACCCAGGTCGACCGACTAAATTTTGAGGAAGCCCACCATGGCGGCCGATTCGGCGTTACCGCCCGTCTCAGGCTTGTATCGAATGAATGTGAACTTGGGTAGGGAATTCCATGACTTGAGAATGAAAACCAGCGGGTTTAACCGGAAAACGAGCCCAGGAAGGAGTCAAACAATTACGGTAGGAGAAATTTCTCTCGTTCAATTTCACGAACTGCGCAACTGAGGTGAAGAAGACCAAAAGTGCTGGTAATGCCAGAAAGATAACACACGTAGCCAGATAGAAATACGTCTTTCTAGTTTTACCAATGTTGTTATTCTTTTTCACATAAATCTAAAACAACGATATTTTTCAAGGTATTTAGGGGAAAAGAGGACGGGAACAATGCTGCTAACTGCGATCCCAGTGAAATTAGCTAGACCCGTTGGTGGCTTAAGTTACGATCCTGACGCTGGTAATACCACTGAAAATACCGCATCCTGCTACATAACGAAGAGTCCAGCAGAAAAGACACATACTGCTTTGCACTAGATTCTCTGGAAACTCTCATTCCACTATCATTATCTCCTCGGTCTTGACTCCACTATCTTTTGGAATATTTAACAATCTCCACCGAATAACCTACCGTTGTTGCAGTTCGTGGATGAATCATCCATGTCAGTGGCAGGAACACAAACGAAGAGCACTGATGCTTCACCGTCATACAACCGTGTCAAATAATTTGAATGAAGCCAAATAAGGAAGAGGAAAAATTAAGTTGGCTAACCCAACAAGAATATCCAAGTTGCCGTCACCTATATCACTGGATAGAAAATGCTAATGTGATCATCACTCAGTTCCACTAGCCGCCTTATCTTTCAGCGTCTTCAATCAAGCACGTGGATAATCACGTGGGCCCCAGCCTAGGAGGCCAACAGAACCAAAATCGCCCAGAATTGTCGTAAAATCTCTTCTCCCGGTGGTCACACCTTACTCATCCCCAGGTTCCTGCCACTCCTAATCCTATACCTCCTAATCAGGCGCGAAAACACAACGCTGTTCTCGATAAAAAGATATTCGCGGCACATGATCCCGTCTTCTTAGCCTGCAAATTTGAGTGCAGTTCTCGGGTGACGACCATCCTACTTCACCGAAAATCGGTGTCCTGAAAAATCAAGTGCGGATTCCAGCTGACTTTTAGTATAGGGCTAGACCAAAGACCTGCAGATTTCTCGGATCCTCCACCCGCAGAGCCCAAGTCTCGCGGTCAGCAATACAGCAATACAACCTGAACAGTAGTCCGGTGTACGTGTCGTTTGGGATCCATTGGTATACCGTTTTCAGGCCACATGTTGCGCAATCTTTCAAAGGCAAATTTGTTCTTTGAGGTTTGTGCACCGACTTTGTACATAAGAAAATACAAATATCTTTATCCTTTCCACAACCTCCTGTGGAGACATGTTCAAACGTCGTATATATCGGGGCATCATTTCGCACGTTGTGGTTTAAGGAACGATCGCATAACATTCATAAGCTTTCTAATAATGGCTAGGAATCCTCCTTTTTATAACAAATAACGCCAGCGTATCCCAGGTCGAGATACAGGCAAGTAGGCTAGAGAATCACCGATTGAAGAGTTCACATCACTACAGTAAAAAAGCGTATAGGAGTTTGTCACGACAGGCAGTCGGTGACGCTTATATCCGACACTTTGGATGTCCCAGGTTCATTATCCACAAATTAGGAAGATATCCAAATGCTCTAATTTGTACATAATGGGCTGAGGATAAACATGCAACCCGAAAACGCGCTCCGTCGAATGCATTTAAGTTGCTCATAAATAACAATAGTGCAAATGTTGATAGATGAATTGGTGACTTCGATACACACCCAGACTCTACAAGAACCGTCACCATTCTTTTTTGTGAAGTGAATTTTTTGTTGCGTAACTTTTCCGCACTGAGATTTTGGGCGATCGCATTTTCCTGGTGAAAAGTACTATACTAACAAAGATAGAGTGCTCAAAACAGTGTACCTGTTTGCTCGTGTTTGTGCGGTGTTCTCGTATTTGGAAACCAGCTATCGAGCACGGCATCCGTTTGACAATTGAATTCGTGCTCTCTCTCGCTGAACAAACAAGATCAATTGATACATACATGGTGTTTGAACAGCAAAGGCAATTTCGCGCCATTATGTTGATACGATGTGGAACAATACAGTCACAGACTGGCTATTATCAACTGAGCTGCCAGCAAAACTACTCGCATAGCTTAAAGCCTCAACTTAGCAAGCACGATTCGATTTGCGTTCAACGGTTTGAAACAATTTTCACATTTTTATCTGGGTAGAGTCGAGGAGACATGCTTAATGATCGTTCTATTCACGTCACAATGTTCACGTGGAATATGACCTAGCTGAACATATTTTCATTTCCTAACATTTCTTTTTGAGGCCCGAAAAACATTACACGCACGCCAAAACCGGTGGATCGATGTCAACCGGAAACACGAGACCAACTTGGAGAGAAATGTAACGTCACACCACAAACACGCATGGTCACACACGCACTGGTACCCATCCAGACACGTACAAGCAGATCACGCTTCAGGTCTACCGAGTCTCATTGGTTAGTTGCTGTCCCGCGTCGTCACATGTGACTCAACATGTGATTCACTTCAACCCCCTCATGTGAATATTGACTTTGTCGTAGTTTACGTCCAGTCGTTCTGTCAAGGTCACAAACCGACTAGAGTACATACGGTCGGTTAACATCGTGGTAGACGTATTAGAGATAAAAGTTTACTGACGTATCGGCTACCAGTGATCAACCTACTATAGGGAACTGATCCTGATACCAAAGTGGGTCAGTTCAGGTGTCAGGTGAATGTAATCTTTCGATTTGGCATTCCTGTGGGATTTCTGCTAACATTCCTAGCCCAATGATCGTTAGTTTGTTCGCTGAGCTGGGCAATTTGATTGCAAACGTTTCATCACCGATTGAACTTACATCATCAGAGCATTGTTGGGGTGCGTAGTGGAGTGAACTGATGGGTCGGTGGTTGTGTGTTTGGCCCACCCAGCTCAGCGAGCAAACCAACGACCATCTACGCTAGGTGAGCTACCAACATTCTCCTTAGTATCATTCCTATCCCAAGTTTAATTAGAATCTCGCGCATTGACACATTCACTGCCCATAAAAACGAGTAAGGTAATAAGACTTGAACAAAATTTTTGCTTAATTGAATCCTGTGTTTTTACCGGAAACTGAAAAGCGAAATCCACGCAAATGCTCAGTGATAGGCCTAAACAAACAGGCATGCGCAACATGTCGAAAACCAGTCACATATCACTGGCAAATGTGAATCGACCATGTGATCGTACTGAGGTGCTTGGGATTTAAGGGAAGGGTTTCAGTTGCTACACAATGATCGGACTCATTGAGGTCCAACTGTTAGAAGTGAAAGCCTATTCAAAAGATCACTGGAAGCATGTTTGCAGTAATTTCGTGCAGCACATATTGGTGCTAGAAAAGTTTGCGTACTAGTCAATTGATTGTAGAAATGCTTGAATGAGTTTGCCGATCGCGACCGAAACGTCGGATTACGACATCTTATTCCACTACACTGTGTTCTGAATTTAAATATTCCAAAAATTGCGAAATACGTGTAACCTATCTGTTATATGTGTCTTACCTTGCGTTTGGAATACTGGCAAAATGCATGGTGTTTGCAAAAACGTCCACAAATATGTAAAATTCTCACTAAAAATGAGCACTGACTGTGCTCTAAATAGCAAGAGGCAAATAAGTGCAGAGAGGATAAAAAGCCCTTTTTTCAACGCCATTGCGAAACAGTTCGTAGGATCGGCCTTTCAGTGTATCATATGCTTTCACTGCTCACTACTCGTTTACTAAACCGGATGGGTCAGATGAAGTACATAAACGAAGTTGATTACTAGTCAGGTAAGGGATTATTTTGCCACTCGATATTTACAGAAACCTTGTCAGGCCTGACAAGAATTCATAGTTTTTCTTCGGTTTATGCTGATCAACAACCGGTGGTCTTCACGTTCAATGGCCGAATGGCTTTAGGTCACCTATTTTTGCGAATGTTTCAGTGCAAAACCAGCATTTCGTCGGAGCATCCAAGAACAAGGGCACCATAAGAGGTCCTGTACCCGGACCAGATCAAGCTGAATCTGCAACGATTGCGATCGTGTTTCGTTCGTCTCATTTGACTGAGTGGACCAGCGCACAGTGATCCACCAAAGACCGATTGCCAAATCTGTTCTAGCACTTCATAAAACGGTTTACTTCATTTGTAACTATGACAATTTGAATTTATACAGCAGTTCAAACAACTAGTGTTGTTGTGCACAGAGAATATCGACTCCAAACTCCAGATCAATTCCACCGGACACCTGAACTGACCCACTTTGGTATCAGGATCAGTTCCCTATAGTAGGTTGATCACTGGTAGCCGATACGTCAGTAAACTTTTATCTCTAATACGTCTACCACGATGTTAACCGACCGTATGTACTCTAGTCGGTTTGTGACCTTGACAGAACGACTGGACGTAAACTACGACAAAGTCAATATTCACATGAGGGGGTTGAAGTGAATCACATGTTGAGTCACATGTGACGACGCGGGACAGCAACTAACCAATGAGACTCGGTAGACCTGAAGCGTGATCTGCTTGTACGTGTCTGGATGGGTACCAGTGCGTGTGTGACCATGCGTGTTTGTGGTGTGACGTTACATTTCTCTCCAAGTTGGTCTCGTGTTTCCGGTTGACATCGATCCACCGGTTTTGGCGTGCGTGTAATGTCGTCGATCGGTTTCCGGGCCCCACACTAGTGGCTTGTTTTTCGTGTCCGTCTCGGTTGTCTTGCCCGCAGCCTGTGGATGCGCAGTTTGTGTTGAGTGTGGATGCACGTGATCTGAATGTGAGTGCACGATCCTACTGTCTGCCGGTTGGGACTCGGTTCGATTGCCCGAAAACGACATCACCATGACTATTCAGCAGTTGTTGTTGTTCCTGTGGTCGTTTGGTGTACACAACGTGAGATTGCCTCAGTGCCAATTCTTCCGTTCAGCTAGTTTCTGTTGTCTGACTTCTAGTTTACTTTTAGTATCAGGGAACAAGATGTGCATTTGTGTGCAGTTTGGAGTTCCATAATCCCGGACCAAAGATTAACCCTGCAGGTGTGACTCCAGTGGTGTGTGATGGGAGTTAGGCAAACAAGAGGTGATCGAATGTGGTCTGAGTCGTCTGGAACTCGTGTTTTAGACAGTTTTGTTTTATTGCCTATGTATACCGCGGGTTCCGTCTGGTCGTTCGATGCCGGATGATAGTGCTCGGATGTGACGAGGTCGACATCATTGCGGAAAATAAATTCCCTAATAGCTTCATCGCCAAATATAATGAAATTTTCTGAGCAGACCGTTTACAGTATGCTGAACTGGGTAAAAATACAAATAAAACCGTACCCAAAAACCGATGTGTGAGATCACGAAAATATGGAAATCTTCGTAACAAGCACTCCATCGAACCCTTGAATTCATCGGTCGGAAGATATAGTAAGCTACCAACGCGAACTTTTCCCAACACTCTATACCGATTTGGTGTGTTAGACCAACGAGTTAGCTATTGTTGATTGTTTTTCTGTCTGGCTTGAAACATAGCCAACCCGTTAATCTACTCACTCGGTCTCATGAATGTTTAGAGCGAACTGTTGTGCAACAATCCTCCCATCGATTGTTTGGCAAACATTGCGAGCGAGACGATGACCCCTCGATCACTGCTTCATCATGCTTCATATTTCGCATTCATACTTCGCTTTTCACAACTGTCATTATGATCTAGCGTTGGAGAGAGTAAGCATATATTGAATTTTCATAAATATTTGCAAAATAGTCCGTAGCATAAATGTCTTGTGTCTAACGGACGATTATCACAAACCAACTGGACCACATGTTGTTGTGTCCGATTCCGTTTGGTGAATGGCGGGGCAGGCCCATGTAGGGAATAGGGCTAAGTCGAACAATAGTTCACCATTACTACTCCACTGTCATCCGGCATCTTCCGGTTGTCCCACCTGACGGACATGTTCGACGTACTTCATCATCTGCTTCACTGTGAGTTGATAGCAAAATTTTATGGTTGAGTCTAAATAGGTGTTCGGGAAAACGCGTCGTACTCGAAAACCATTTGGATTTCCTAGAAGCTTCAGACCCTCAGATATCTATAACTTATAAGAGACTGTTTCAGCTGTTCAATGGAGCGCATGACAACGAACAAACTGCAGATCGAATTGATCAAGAGCTTCTGGGAACAACTGATCGCACTGATCGCAGTGAGTTCAAGGGGCGAACGAGACTCATGCTAATATCGCTGCAAGAGTGATGTGTGCAGCTTGTTGCGAAGATGGGTATAATGCTTCAGATATCGAGAGAACACCCAAAGGTTGGTGTGTTTACTATTGGTGTCCATATTGAAATTCTTATTCACATTTTTTGCACGACACAAATGATGGTGATGATTTTCTGAACATTAACTACAATATATCAACAAAACGTTAGAAGAAGGACGTGGGTAATGTTGATGAATTGGCTCAATAGTTTCCTGCGTATGTCATAGGATACTAGGAATAGATTACGGAGCAGTCACTTGGAGTAGCTTGCCCAGTGACCAAGCGAGCGTTTTTCTGTGGAAGCTTTGAGAGGTAACTGTGCTCGGCTGTAAATCGCATGTCCATCATCCAGCAGATGGACCGGGGTATAATCCGATCTGTCAAATGTAATTTCGACATATTTCGGTCGACTTCATAGTCCACCACATAATGGAAATTTTGTTGCGTTTGGAAAGCAGCTTACCTGAGCAGAAAATCGCACGGTTTGCATGAGCAGATGAATCCGGGGGAGTAGAAAGACGAAGAAGACCATCTAGACAACGTCTGAAATTGACAGTATTCGAGTTCATCATATGATAGAGCGTGTGATCTTGACGTGATTTCGTGATTTCAGGTAGAATAGTCTAATTTTTCCACAGCGCATTTTCGAGTGGGCGAAGAAAAACCGTCAAGCCTTTAAGTCGTTCTTGGTGAAGAGCTGTTGATTTGTTTACAGCACTTGCTGTATTTACTGCACATGTGCGTCCGTGTGTATCGTTCATTTGTCCAAGCCTTGTCTTCAAACGCTGAACTCACTCTGTAAGGATACTTGAGTTGAATTTCAATATTACAACCTAAACTCTGTGTAAGCGATGGACGCGATCGTCGGAGTATGGTGGGAAACCCACATAGACATTTTGGATCAAGTTGACTGAGCCCTCTTTGTGCCCTGCGAGTGCTTTCGATATCATGCAGCAGTCGTCAATCCCAGTCCCACAATACACCTTGGCCTGATCGATCCATACGAGATCTATCTACCTCTGCGGATTGTGAACCGAAATGTAATGAGCCTCGGCGGACTACGGTGTCGGGATTAAATGTGTCATATTCGTGCTAGCTCTCTCATGGTGTTCCATATACTTATGAAAGCATAACTTCACTGTATTCCGACACTTCCTTCTGAGAATTTGTCATTGAAGGAGCCAGTCATAGGTGATCACGTGATGTGTTTTTCCGTTATTGAACGATGAGGGGCTTTATGTCCTGTCTTAGCGAGAGCTAATCACACTGCTGATCAGCCACTCTCCGCCAAACAGCTAGGTATTCAACCACTGGCCGGACGGTCACGGGTTCGAAACTCTGAATGCTGTGAGATGCGCACATTTGATGATTCCTGGCAAGGATGAAACAGTTGTAGTGCTTCTCGGCTGTTTCACTGATAGGATAAAATCTCTACTGAATACGACCAAGTCTGCTCACATTACTATGATAACTAAGCAGCTCAGAATAAGGACAATTTCACTGCATAACCTCCCTAGCTAAAAGAGGGTTTTACCTTTCTGGCATCTAGTCCAGTCCTTTTGGTCCTCTTCACTGCTTACTCACTCCACCTCGTGAACTTGAACAAAGTGCTCTTACTCTAGAGAAATACCGCCTACCGTAATTCTGTGACCTCTTACCGGGCTTGTCTTCCGATTAGTCCCACTGGCGTGTGTACTAACCTCGCGTTCCGCATAATTGTGTAAATCGTTCGTTTATGGCAAAATTTAGGTGTATATTTTGTCGTTTGCATGTGAAACGCCGTTAAAACGCGGAAAATTCTTCTTGGGATAAATAAACGTTTATTTCTGTCAGCCAACAAATCCATATGGATTCATGCATCTAAATGGGGAATTTGTGGCGGCTCACAGTGCTGTCAGCAATGAGGATATGGCTTTTCTTGCAAGCTACTCTAACCGGCCTGGAGAACGGTTGTTCTGCCGTAGGCTGGCAAGGCTGAATTTCTAGCACACGATTGGCAAACTAGCGACAGGCGATTTGCAGCGCTTGAACGCATGACAGTCGCTCTCTCACATGATCGCCCAATGTAGGGTGATTGTGACGGGCTGAGCGACAGACCGCGCGAATGTCCGTTGGCTCAAGGCCGATGAACAGAACAAAGGCAAGGACAGGACAACCAAACAACAGCAGTCACTGCACCGATTGTGTGACTCACCGAGGCTGCGAGGCATGCGAGGCGATAGAATTCCGTGCGGAATGAGTGCGTGCCAGGTTCGTCTGAGCTCCGTTCGCATGGGATTTGAGCACCAATTTACCCCGGTTTCTAGAAGAAAGTCAGAATGTGTGGTGGGAAGGAGGGAAATTGAAAGGAGGAATCGGTTTTCGAGTCGATCGGATTTCGAGAGTTTTCCCCACTCGATCATGGTTGAGCGAGGTTGAGGTTTACATAGATTTATTAGCAATATTTCGTGAGTATGCAACTGCCACCAGCTTGGCTGTGTGGTGAATTTTGTTTAAGAGGTGTAGTAGGGTCCAAGTTTAACCCATCGCATTAGGTTCAGAGAAACCAGAAGTCTGCTACCAAAGGTCTCACAGTTCTTGTTGTGCTTGTGTGGGCTCGAAAACTTGACTTCATGAGTCATTTTAAGTTTCTGGAGATGGTTTCCGCTGTTAACTGTCAGAGTTAAACTGAACTACTAAGAAAAGGAGATTGATAAAAGACTAACTTAACTGATTCAAGTGTTTGGGGGTGTAAGATTAGGAATTCGAGTGAAGGTTTCACAGACTGTAAATATCTGGTCAGTTATACCACATTGACTTTATCCAAATGCACGAAATCGAAAGCGAGAGCGTGTGAGGAATTGTGTGCATGCATTGTACTATGCAGTACCTGTCTTATGCATGTTGTTTTGCAGCTGCATACTTAGCTAGACAATTGAAATCATCAATTGAGTTTATCCGGTTGGTAAGTTTTACCGTTTTTAATTCAAGTATAATGCAGGCGAGTTTGTCTTGAAGTAAACCGGAATTCCATCTTCCCAATTCAGGAATTAAGGGTATAACTCTTCATTGTGTTGTCCTATTTGTAGCACACGTATCCTCTTAACTACTCCATGGGAATGAGCTAGATGGATTCGCTCAAAAATGAACTGACTCTTCTCATTCGTGTCCTTTGCGTCAACGTAGAATCCAAAAGGTTTGTCGAACTAAACAGGAACACTATATGTATGACTCCACGTGATGGCGGAGCAATCGAGCATCAATCGGTTGCCTGATTATTGTAAGATATTGTAAGCTTAGAGGCTATGTAACCGCAATATTTGCTCAATGTTGCATACCGATCGATCCTAGAACGTATTGCGGAACGTAATGCGGGTTCTCAGGTCTTCCGACAGGGTGCCCAAACCCATTTTCTAAACAACTTGACACATAAGTCAAGGAACACGGAATGCTGACAGATGCGAAGTTATCGAAAGACTCGGTCTTCTGGCCATCAGACAACGTGACGAATTGCTTTCATGCATCAATGGGGGCGGAATTCACGTGAGCAGCACCTTGGTGAGTGGGCTGAAGTTGTCCGATTGCATCATGTGCACCAACGGAGAGCAGTTGTGTATCAGCTGTTTGGTGCTGACACTGACTCGTCACAATACTGGTGTGGCACACCATCCCAGGACCGGTTTTGCCCTTCTTAAGAGGGCTTTTGTATAGGACATTCACTTGAAGAATACCGTAAACCAGAAGTTCAGCAGAGATACGGATGTGTCTCCCATTTGAAACAGAAGGGTGTATAAATGAGCGTATTTCCATATCTTCCTACTCCGAACTAATAGTTAGCTACCTTAAGATAAATCGAAGTTTCTGGAATGTATCTTACGAGAAATCGCAAGCATACTTTGTGGTATCCTCATTGGCCCCATAGGTAAGCTGTGAAAACCAGTTATGGGGCGTCTAAATGGAAAGGTTTAGAAATGACTGATCGTGCGTCACTGTGGTCCTGTTGACTAAGGGTTTCTCCACGAAGCCGGTAAATCTCATCAATGCCTTTTACGTGTTGGTCAAAGCTCGCGTTTGAGTGTACAGCGGGGAAATCACTGATTTCACGAGGATTGTGATCTATTAAATCGCTTCCCACTTTCGCTGGTGCACTTTGACTTCACAGTCGATTGGCGGTTGGTACAGGGATTGGAAGGATACGATGTAGTAGAAATTTGGATAGTTGGCTTGGAATAAGTTGATTATATATTTCTCAGGGATAATGATTTGGAAGGTCCCCAACATTCCGCATCACTCGTAGCACTGGTGATCCCCAGGTCGAAAACTAAATTCTCATACTCCTGCATGGAATTGCCTATTCAACCTGACAACTTGAGAGGTGAAATAATCCAGTAGGTTACCGACTGCAGAAAACAAGTCAAGTCAGGCTCAACAAACGGGACATGAACGTGCATGGATAAGTAGGTCAGATGCGCACATTCACACAGACATGCATGACAATACACAAGTGTCGGACGGGACGGCCTCTGTGGCAGTGTGAGTGGCGGGTACGAATAAGCAAAACAACTGGGGATCAAAAGTACATAGTACATAGTAAGCACATGAACGGAGAAATTATCATAAGGTCAAGTTACATTCAACACTGACTTCGATATCAATGGCAATACTCATCACGCTGCTTTCCAGCCACCTGTGCCCGAACGGTTAAATGTTCAACCATTGATTGGAAAGTCATGGGTTCGAAAATCTCCGTGTTTCGTGAGATAATTCCCAAAAAGAGTTAAACACTTGTACACTTCTCTGCTTTTCAGCATGGATTAGCTTCAGCGACAGGATAACACCTCAACTCAACTACCTTGGTTTCGCGATCTTATTGAATGGGATAGGCTGAAGAAGAAATTCAACGCAATATGGACAACATCCGGTGAGCTTTCCTGTAACTCATTTCTGCCATATCGAAAATAAGTGGGAATAGTTTAGGCAAGATATCCAGGTCTTCAAAGCAGGTATCCGTCCGGTGCTGATTTTCTCATGCGAAAGTTTGCCTGATCAGAGAAAATCCGAAAGCTCGAAGTTTTTTGCCACTATTGTCTACGACACAGTGAGAATTCCGTACAGTCAGAAGGTGTCCAATGATGTGAGCTGAAAACCCTATCATAATTTACCACGTCTACCTCAAATCCTTCAACGACAGAATCTGCAAATGTTTAGGCATATGATTCGCAGGGGCGCTTCCGACATCGCCAAACAAACAAACCTTAACCCTTAAACCGTATCATGGATGTCGTCGTCGCCTCGGAGGACAGCTGAAAGCCTGGATGATTGCGGTCAATAGTGTAGTGGTGCGGCTCCGTTTCCATGTGGTCTACGAAGTCCGAAACTTGTGCCGACATTGGGTTGCCGTCTGTGTAGATTTCGCAGCCGATCGACTTACCTGCTAATCAGTTACACGAATTTCGACTGCCTGGGGTGACTGGTCTTTTGAACATCTAGTTAGGTGTTCATAAACGAGTAGATGTTTGTGGAAATTGGGAGACTACACGTACCAGGAGTGCGACAAAATGAGAGAAACTGCAAGACAGAAGTACACAGTCTCAAGTTCAGCTGTCAGTTTTATTTAGGACAGTTTGTACAATGCGAATCATTAAGAGGACGGACAAAGTATCCGGGTTGCGGACCGGGGCAATTACTCACACGATCAACGACTGTCCTACTGGGATGAAAGGCAACACTAACAATAATGAAAGGGCGGGTCGAATCTCAAATATTCAATTGAAATACAAGTACAAATCACAGTGCAAGATTTCATCATTGGGTCCACGAGTAGAATGTAAAATCAGTCGAAGAAACAGTAATTTAGGAGTAAATTAAGCAGTCATTTTGGGTGAAACGATGAAGATCTCAACTGATGCATTCGGTTTGGCGACTATGATACACAAGACTATGTCAGCCCATGCGAATGGGGCCGTCTTGGTGAAGAACTAAATCCAATTAGCGGGTGCGAGTGAAGACAATTGGGAAGGGCAGACCTCCAGAAGGAGAATGAAATGAAAGTGTTCCAGCGAAATATGCATTAACCATGCCCATTCATTGCCGATCCTAACGACTGATTAGATTTACTGCATTACCTGATGGTTCTGAAAAGTCAGAAGGACGTACTGAATTTCTCTCGGACGTCCAAAATTATGGACAGCACTGGAGCTTATAGGCCGGTTTATTTATCGGATTAGTCGCTCGTGTAAAGTATTGCTTTCTTCCGAGATTTATTTGAATTCTGACAATGAGGGTTGGAATTTCGTCCATCAGAACTGTGGGTAACTCAGGAAGAGTTCAGGGTGGATAGTAGTTTGAACGTAATAAGTTAAAAGATCAATCGTTTTAAGCTGTTCCCAACATCACATAACGTAATTGAAAGTAAAGCCATTCTGCTTTGGTTTTTAGCTTTCTGGGTCACGATGTAGTGATATGTTTGGTCTGTTTGAATGGCAGATGTATGGCTGTTCTTTGAGGTAGACGGGTTGTCATACGACCAGCGTGGCTGTTTGAACTCCTTCATACAAATGAACAGTCAAGACAAGAATTAGGTCATATTTCAATCTACTTTCACGGTAGCGAATATAAGAAGCATTTATAGGCAAAAGCTATAGTAACACAGTCAAATTAACAAAAGGTGTTACAATGGTAGTTGGGACGCGGTTAGTTCCGAAGTAAGCGGATAGAATGAATCACTATCGTTTGTTCGCGCACTGTTGGCTACTGTGTCCTGGCTAAAATGACATGAGAAAAAAGCCAACAGCTTCGAGTTCGGGTTGTACAGTAGATTCCTGAGGACTTGAAGAATGTCACCAATGTGATCGATTTCAGAAGCATTTCGCGCATTTGATGACCCACAATTACGTGGGCTGCTACCTGCTAGGTGTGTGCCTCGTAGCAACACTTTGGAAGGCGCTCACAGACCCACTGAGAAACCTGCTGGTCTGTTCAATCTATTTGGGTTTCGCTACAACCTCAACTGACCCGAATGACGCAGTTCGCACACCACAGTGGTCCGAGTGTGAATGGCAAATGAAGGTACACCATAATGCTTCCGCCGAACCTTGGCAAAAGCTGTGTAAATGATGTTTGCTTCGGAATCGTTCATTCATCACGCCACCCTGTTCAGCCTAGCCTCCTTACACTGGAATCGCATTGGTACATAACCTCTGTCCTTCTGACCATCACGCGTCACCTTCGGCTCTTTCACTAAGCGGTCTGCAGGCTTGCGGTCACACTTATAAGACAATGATTTGCACAACCTCTGGCTACATTATGACTCTTTCTAGCTAGAGCATTGATCTAGTGTACCCGGTTTACCGGCAGTGGACGTCAGCAGAGGGAGCTTTCTTCTTTGGATGGCTTTGATAGAGAAAGCGGGACGGTTTCGTTTGTTGCGCTGTCAGCGTTGACGTTGAACTTTATGCGACGGCCAAAATCACTGATATTTTTACTGGTATTTCTATCAACAGTACCAGATACTCCAGACACGTCCAGTAAAAATCAGGTTCATTCCGATGAGTACGACCTTTTCGTCTATTGATGTGAAAAATCCCGGTTTCAGCAAAGCGTCTACTTACAATGACGTCCGTCAATTAACGTTCAGTCATTTTGTGTGGTCTCAGTCAGCCGTTTGCATGCCCTCAGATTTAAGTTTAAACAAATTGTTAATTACGTGACGTAATTATTTGTGCTTCCCTATTCCTCAGACCAATTCATTACCTTTCCGGTGGCTGCTCCAGTTTCAAGACTGAACTATTCTAATTTGTACAAAGTCGATTTTATATTAACTGTTTTCTGTAGTCGATTTGCTCACATTTCTGGGCTTGTTGTGGAACATTTGTTCAACTTTGAACTGAACAACATTTGTCCCGTTTAATTTGTCCGATAGCACACTGCCTTTTCTGTACCCTCCTGTGTTGCTAACCGCCCAAGGTTCAACCTAGCTGTAAGCTTTCCTTTACTTCTGCACACGATTTACTGTTATTTTCTTATAGAACCACGGTCTACCTGTCTGTACTGTCTGCCCACATCTGAATTCAATATACTGCTTGACTGCCCAATTGCGATTACCGAACAAACGCAGGTGAAGTTCGTAGAACTCAGTTTCGCCGCAACTGTTCCTGACCGCCCTACGTTGAACCAGACTGCCCGTTACCTGTCAGATAGGACTCCTAGATCGTGCTTTTGGGCTAAGTAACCAATTTTTTGCCTTGAAATCACGGCCTTAGCACAGGTCGTACACAAATCATACCTACAACGAGAGCGGAACGCACGACCACATCGCCTAGACAAATCACGATAGAGTGGGGGAGGACAAGGCTGACGTCGGAGACAGTGGATCTGTGTGGTGACATGTCACTGCAGCAGCCAAGCTCACCAGGGTGAGGTGATATCCGTCATTGCTTGCTGCTGGTTTATGGTCGATCTATACGATTTAACGCTATGAGTCGACCAGTTAAAGGATGCGGATTTACCATTCGTAGGATCTTGCTTCACTTGACCGGCAAGTCATGACTGCAATTAATCAGGTTTCCTCGCTTGTCTACTTTTGGCTAACTGAAGGGCAAAGTGGTTCTGGGTTAAGAAATGCATTTATTTACATATCAATTTGACTTTGACGGGAGACTCACCTGGAACCCAGCTGAATCTCCCGTGTATGATGTTTCTAAGCAAATGAACGTGCTGCACCAGGTCACCTCATGTTTCAGTTGGCATGATATTCGAGATATCGCGATACGTGTATGGACGTAATAGGGTTCTGGGTTATCTTAGCTACACGGTACCGTAACAAGCATATCGGCCACCCGATTCGGGACAGCAAAATCAGCGGATAAGCTGAACATTTTGCTTCATCCTATCGCTGTGACATACACACATTCAAACCACGCCAGCAGATCCTCGCTGTCTTACTGGGCAGTTGGGCAGTTCTGCTCGGTGTTTAATAGCCCGAACCAAGCATCCACTGGCTGAAGCGTAGCTTTAAACGGCCTAGAAAGAGCTATTTTTTAATGCTTTACGTAGTACAGCTGCACACCCTGTATGTTGATGACGCATTCATCGGTTGTTTGAATGGATGAACCGTTGTCATGCTGACGTTGAGTTCAAAATCGAAAATGACAGAAAGAAATTTCCACTTCTTCTATGTGCAACCAGTAAGGCATCTGGGAAGGGTGGTATACCGATGTTTTCTGGATGTTACAGATCAACATAGTCAGGTTTGTACTGAAATTTCAAAGGTTACTGTCTCATAAATTATCAACGGACGCTTGTTCGCACACTGATCATCAAAGCACCCGGCTTTCGGCTGATGAAAAATCGCTGAATTACGATATTAAGTGTATTTCCCATGTACTTCTTGATAACAACTATCTACCAAAATTAATTATCAGTAACGATGAAGACACCAAGAAAGGGGGAAATATCCATTTCGTTCACAGAAATAAATTATTTTCGGTGTCATTCAAAAACGATACCAATCACGAGTCTTGAATTTGGATGTGTGTAAGTGGGTAACTGGGGGCACACAAAATAATGGGTTAACATTGATCTGTAGAGATATAGGGAACGTTCACAAGCTAGTGTTAGACCTGTTCTCCAAAAATGTCGGTAAAAAGAATCCCAAATGAGGAGCCCATTTCCGAGGAACGTCATGGTAACCCAGTGGAAAGTGTCGCAGATTTATGTTTTCCACGACTCGATATCGAATTCCCGCACGTACCTCTAGAAATTGGTTGTTATCCCAGTCCTGAGTCTACTGGAACATACTATGTTATCAGTCAAATGTGTTAAAACCTAATTTTAGTACAATGGGACAGAAAATTTTGCTAAATCCGATAAAGTACTTAGATGAAACGATTCCCAACTAACTGCTGAAGCCACAGCTGCAGAATGGATCAAAGGTACGTTTTTTTTAAACGAAGGCAACAGACTCAGGCGTGTGATCTGAGTTTGTGAACAGCCTCAATGATTTGGCGGTTGCAGTGTAATTAGCATGCCTCAGGTCCCTTGACGCAACAAATATCTGTAAACCAAGTGGTGTGCATTTTGGTTTCAGATTTCAATATTAATTTTTGGATGAAGTTCTTGTGTTTTGGATGCACTAGAAAATTGAAACAGCTAATATGATGTTTTTTTAAAAAAAATTATGCTTCTTGTGTTTTGGATGCACTAGAAAATTGGAACAGCTAATATGATGTTTCTTTTAAAAAAAATTATGTGATATTCAAGCGCATCAGATAAGAGAAAATCCTTCTGTGGTTATTGGTGTCTTAAAAAATAACATGGTTCCCACTGTTTCTGCCACATTTCATTTCGACGGTAGTTTTTTGCAGATCGCCTTTTGTCCAACGGCGCAGAGACTGGAAACGGACCAAAGGTGGTCGTCTACAACTTAGCTACTATGTTAAAAAAAGACTGAAGTCACAACTCAGTGACGTTGGCAACTGACTGACCACTCGTGGAAAGGACATACCCATTGCTGATGACGCGATCAATCACGCTCCTGTGTCAAGCTTACCGTCCTAAATTTGTACCTGTCTCAGTCTGCAATCATCGACAATAGCAGAACGGTTCAATGCCAGCGAACCCGTTGGCCAGAGCCCACAATTCATAGCTGCATCATTCGTCTCATTTTTGAACAAAATGCAGGAAATCGAACCAACGTGCTCATAGATGGTGAATTTTAGCTGGCAAACCAAGCAGAATTAAGGGTTACGACGAATACACTTATTTGCATATCAATTTGGTGTTCACGAGAGACTTAGCTGAATCTCTCCTACCTGATGAGCCTCAAGAAGGGCGAGGCCGGTAGTGGGCTGTCGAAGAGTTTTCAGCAGTCTTGTGAACAGTTTGCGCTGTGGGAATTAAGGGTTGTTTTTTTGCAGAACGGGGACGCACGACTGAATGGATGCAGTCATGAATGGTATGAAAAAATCTACAGAAACACCTGGCATGGTAAGAATTTAGAGTGTGGACACAAGCCACATAAATTAACATAGTGGTTCCAAGTTGTGCAAACACAGGTCCTATGCACGTCTGAAGCGAGAGAGGTCACTGGTGTTTTGTTCGTATGTAATATTCTAGCACAGCAGGCTGGAAAAAGCTCTAAAGTCTGCTAGTCAACAGTTCCTGCGGTTACTGCTAACGGTCTGAAAGATATACATTTAGTTCGGTTGCAGAGCTATGTAGTCGACCTTTTACGCAGCATACTCTTTCTCCACAGTAAATAATCGAATAAAACCGACTGATTCCATGAGTCTCTGGGAAAGAAGAACATACCAGGTAGACAGACTTGTTGTCTGTCAAAAGGAAATCGTTGATTTGGATTGAGCGGACTGAAACTTTGGTGCTAGAAAGCTGGATCACCTGTAGATTTGGCCAATAAACAAGACCCATAAACCAACAACTGGTCCAATCCCACGGTCATCGATTGCCAGACAACAATACGTAACGTTTACTGTAGTTTCTGTGAGGAAGTGAAAAATGTATGACTTTCGCGCAGTTCACTTGAGTGCGTTACATGTGCCAGGACTGGCAAATCTGTATGGAGTGATCCCATCTGACAATTTATGTCGTCATTCTTCAACTACACGTTCGATGAGATGCTGAGACGAATGTACGCCTGAACCTGAGCATGTCAACAGAATACATACTGGAGCATAATATACGCACATAACTAGGGGGAGGCAGTGACATCGTTCTTGAGATGTTTACATCTGCAACGCAAGCGATCTAAATTCAGTGTTTCAGACTTACGGTGACCACACAGAAGGCCTCGACTGAATAATTTTCGAAACAGCCTTGAATGTAGAGAACTACTGGCTAGGATAGATTCCGTCGTTTAATTGCAAAGTAACGACGTGTTCCGTCCGCAGCAGTGAACACCGCGGAAATTAGGAAACCGAATGTACTTGAACGTCCTAGTAAATGTTTATTAGACCCGTTTCACGTCTGTATCCAATCACGCAATGCCATGTGGAGAGTTAGCTCACGGTTCTGTTGACCACATTTGCATCACGTATAACGGGCTAGTTGCAATACGTAGATTGCACTGAATCTGAAGGACGTACTTGTAACCTTAAGCCAGTGGATGTGCACTAATAGAGACATACTCATTCATGACCGATCAATTTCTACTTCAAATGCCGCTGAAAATCAACTGGACATTATCGTGGTGTTGTGGGGTGGGTGTTGAGTCGTTCAGCGAAAGCATTCATGCTTGTTTGGATACCGCTGATAGTTGCTTACGCGCAGTTCGTTTGGCATCGTCTGCGTAAATCGCTCGGCAACGTGGTGTCAACGAATGAATCAGCCCCTAGTCCAACTGGACCACACTGTCATCAGTCATCAGAGTCGAGGGTCGATCGGTGCCTATCACTCATTCTGGAATGCCTGCGTGGGCTCCGACCATGCGCATATCCGCTGTTATTTTTCACTGTACCCTCTGCACAACTCGCTTAATCATTGAGAAGCTGGAGTAACTGGAAATCAAAATAACCCTATCAGAAATGCCACCTTTAACGCCTGCCAGATGGTCAGACTTCGGTTTTATGGAGCCCTGGAGACAGATGTCCAAAGCAACTCTCGATGTCGAAACTTCGGTCTGCGGTTCAACCCAGTTTATCTCATCCAAGTACTGGACGTCTGATAGGTGTGAATTTGTTGGAGATCCGGGGACAGATTCTTCCTGGTCGCAACCGCAACTCAACTCGAAGCATCGTCCGATGTCAGGCGAAATTGGCTGTCTTAGTGTATCAGGGGATGCGAAAGGCCGAAGAACTGGAAGATGCGAAAAATTCTGAAATTATCCTAAGCTTTTTCCACTTGATTCGCTAGACTGCTCGTCGGAATCCTCTTGTCGGCAAAACCGTCAGAATCGAAAATGGCTCCCTGATATCCAGCAAGGAGAACTTTTGGACTGTTGGGCAAAATGCACTGAACAATAATTCGCTTCTAATCCAGACAGTGAATACGAACCCCTTCGGCCTCAGAACTGCCCCCCCCCCGTGTATATCCGTATTCAAGCGTCGATAAAACCGAGAAAATATGGACACCGTGTACCAGACCTTCGTGGTTCGAACTGCACTGACCCTGGTGTTAGTGTTTCACTTTTAAATATGTCGAACATTTCGCATTCTTACGTTCAACTAAAGCAATTTACCTCTACTCATGCTTTTCTCTTGATTCGCACTTGTTAGGCTTGTATTAATTGAATTAGCTCACGTGCCACAACTCGGAGTTTTCCAAAAACTGTCCTGAGTTAGAATGAGTTGAAGCAGCAAGGCGCGAAGGCTACGTTACTCGTTCTAGTTGGTGTTGTCGCGTTGTCAAGTCAGCACTTTTGTCCGTTAAAAATATCCGTTTTCCGTGTACGTGCATTTGTAGACTGTTTGTTCCTAGGTTTATTCCTTTAGATTTCTTTTAACTCGAGTGGAGGAACGTATGCCTACCACCCGAGTTCTAAACTACACATTTTCCTTCTGGATGTTGAAAATCTCTCGGATCTTTTCCAGATAAGCCCCGCCACTTTTTGCCAGCTCCAATTTAATGTACGCATACAACATTGACTCATTTTTGATGAAAACAATTCCTTATCCGCGTCTAGGCTCATTTTATGCAAAAATTTTCTCCGTTCGAACGTAAAACCTTGAATGAACTTTCTGACGCTTTCAACTCTCGGTCATGACAACGAGACGGCAATATGTTTTTTGCAAAGCCACGGAGTGATCTATCAGCAAAGTTTATGCAACAATGGCCACCAAATGACACTTTCAACTGTTTCTGACAGGTGGAGGTGTAATGTCCGACAGTGTCGGCAAGAAATCGGTCTTCGAAAGGGAACTTGACTGGAGCGGTCTAGGATGGAATTTAGGACAGTAATTCTATTCATTTATTGCTGGTCCAAAAAATTGGCGAAAATCAAATTCTGCTTAGAGGAATTATCTATTAGCCACATGACCGCTGTTGACTGGAAGAACTTTCTTCGCCGTAAAATCCACGCAGGGCGAGTCCTTCCCCAGCAGTGGATTTTCGGAGGGATCTGCTGGGAAACTAGAGGTGTTCATGTATGCAGTGCCAGATCGAATTGCGGCCACTTTGATGGGCACAATCCAAGCCTGCATCGCTCCCGGCTTAATCATCATCTCCGATATGTGGGCATCATACCAAGGAATTGAAACGATGACTGACATGAATTATACTCATGAAACGGTTAATCACACCGAAAACTATGTGGATCCAACGACTGGAGTTCACCACACAAACCATCGAATCTCTTTGGCACGTCTACAAGATGCAGAATAAACGCCAATGCGGCACACACCGATCTTTAGTGGACAGCTACTTGTGTGAGTTCGTTTGGAGGCAAAGGTGCCGAAAAAGGGACCTTTTCATGCAAATTCATAATGACATGTCCCAATTTCACCCTCTTCAATAAAAACTAAAAGTACAAGTTTCATATCCTCTTTTTTTTTATAATCTTTTGGGTGGCGGGGGTTAATTTTTGGCGGGGCTTATCTGGAAAAGATCAAATTTCTCCTCAACATCATAGAACCAGGCAGTGAGCAACCACTCCTTGAAATATGGAGTGCCAAGAGTACTCGATGGAAAATCACGACTATTCGCAACCGGGCCATTCATCGCGCACGTCAATGATGAAGCACGCAATGAGTTGTCCCTGTTGTGGGTATCAAACTTTTGGAATGGAAGGAAATGCTTCATCGACATAGTACGCTAGAAAAGCTTGCAAAGCATCAGATCTCTGTCCATATTGTCGTTGTTAGCTCAGGGTGATGAAATCATGCATCTGAAAATTTGAGCTCGACAGGAGAGGAAATGAGGAACTGTTTTTTCATGTACACTGGAACTTTTAATTCCATCCCGTGGAGTGGATTAGTGAGCTGAAAACACGATGTCACGATGGTGAATCTATCTCGACCCCCACCAACCCCCATTCACTGGCTTACTCTGCCCGTGTACTTTTGATCTCCACTTGTTTTGCTCATCTACACCCGCCATTCATCTTGCCCCTCCGATACTGATATATTAGCAGGTGTGCGAATGTGCTCATCTAACCTACTTACCCATGCATGTTTGTGCCCCGTTTGCTGAGCCTGTCCTGACTTGTTTTGTCATGACTTCCATGTAATCGCACCGCCAATGAGACTGGCTACGGAAGGAACGACCGCAACCCACACTACTGAGCCAACATTCCGGTCGCTGTTGTTTGGTTTGCGGACCTTGGCACTGCACTCTGCCGGTCAGTGACAGACTTGTCCACTTGGTGGCGCCACGGGCGTTAACAATTGAGGTTTGTTGTATAATTTTGTTCATTTTTGTGTAAACGCTACTGGAGACTTCCTTTTGGTATTCGGGATCGTCAAGCCTACGCGTGACTCAATGTTCCGTATCGGGAACCTCAGCACACGACCACCACTGACCGGCTCGTAAGCTTCATATTGCATTGATAATAATCTCACCAACAGCGATGAGGATTCAACCAACTGAACAAGAATGAAGATACGGTCACTCGGTTACTTCACTTTCATCACGGAACGTAGAGCGTGTATCTAGATCAGACTGTATAATAGGTCGTCCTGGCCTCTGCATGAATAGACAGACCCGCATGACAGTAGCACGTTGCTGTTGTGCCAGCTCCTGACGGTCAAATATTGGTTCAACGCTGTCTTAAAACAGTGCTTTCGACTGAAGTGGGAATGATACAAGTTTTATGGGTATGCATACCCTAATAATTGTACAGTCCCATGGCGATACGAAAACAATATTAGACTTACACTAGGGTGAAAGAACTCTCTGAATAACATTGCACTATCGATTTCGGTTTGTGTGTTTATCTTCACTACCGTGGAGTGACCACGCCGAAATGTAACGACTCTTGTTTACGGTTTCCAGCAGGCATTCTTGTGAATCGATCAACCAGATCCATCAACCAGCGGAGAGGGAAATTAGACGCACCTGGATCTTTTAGATTACAGCAACATTTCAGTTAGCATGATGTACCATCGTTGGGTAAACTATGCTCAAGGCACATGCACTGATGGGTACATTCTGAAGAGCATACTACCTCTTCGGCCAACTGATTCATATCGGTCAACGTAATTGTGATCTGGTGTGGCACGTATGCATTGTCCTCCCTGTAAATCATGTGTCCTCAGTAATTGCGTATCATGAATTTGGCTCCGGCGGACAGAACGAACAAACGAAGGGTAGTGAGGTAACGTGAAACATAGAAATGTCAAATCAAAAGCCGATTATGTAGATTACTTCCACCAACTAGCATCATTTTGGCAGCGGGACCAGTTTATCACAATAGGTTGAGCAATAGAGAACGATATGTCAGGAGACGTTTTATCTCTTACGCGTCTGCCTAGTGGGTGACGGATCGTACGTACTCTGGTCTGTCTGTGACCTTGACCGGGCAATCTTACGTCAACTATGACAAAATAAATATGCACCTGACGGGGATGTAAGGCTGGAATCACGGACAGCGACACGGAATAACCACTAACCGACTAGACACAGTAAACCTGAGACGTGATTATCTTTTATGTGTGTTTGGGTATGTCTGTGGGTTCAGATACTAGTGCATGAACCATCATGCGTGCACGACTTTAGATTTCTCTCCAAGCTGGTCTCGTGCTTCCGGTTAGTATCGATCCACCCCGGTTTGTGCGTGCCTGTAGTGTCGTCGGTTGACATCGATCCACCGGTTTTGGCGTGCGTGTAATGTCGTCGATCGGTTTCCGGGCCCCACACTAGTGGCTTGTTTTTCGTGTCCGTCTCGGTTGTCTTGCCCGCAGCCTGTGGATGCGCAGTTTGTGTTGAATGTGGATGCACGTGATCTGAAAGTGAGCGCATAATCCTACTGTCTGTTGGTTGGAGCTCGGCTCCCAAAGATGAAGTCATGACCATTTACCATTGCAGTTCGTGTGGTCGTTTGGTGTACACAGCATCAGATTAGGTCAGTGTCAGTTCTTCCATTCAACTATCTTCTGTTGTCTGGCTTCTATCTTATTTCTAGTGTCACGGAGCAAAATGTGCATTCCGGTGTATTATGGAGTTCCGGGATTCTAGACGAAACGACAACCTTGCAGGCGGGACCCCAGTGAACTCCGTGTGTGTTGCGTGACTGGGAAACAAAATCCGATAGAATGTGGTCTACTTTGGGTGGGACTCGTGTTCTAGAGAGCTTTGCTTTACCTAATGTCTACTTGTGCGTTTCCAAGACCACCGTTGCCGGTTTGTAAAGATCGGATGCGACGAGATCGACGTCATTTCGGAAAAGAAATTCCAGGTCGCCCCATCAATGGGAAACTGCAATAATGTTCACCAAACACAGGTAAACGCATAGGGACTTAGCGATCACCGCAGCTGGGCGGCTGATTAATTAGCTTCAAAGCGAATATGTGTGTAGTGCAGCACTGTTATTAGCACCACTGTAGTACAAAAGGGCGTTTGAAACGATAGCATTTCATGGTTGGCGGCCTAATAAGATTTGAGATTATTAGAGGAGATTTCGTCTCGTAAATCTAGCCAAAATGTTCTAAAAAGCCAGAAGCACAGTATAGATGATTCATCCTAACAATGATTTTGGCAAATTGTTTTGAGTGCAGACTGAATGGCTTCCAAGATTTCTCCGTGGAAAATTTGGCGGTTTCCCCAAACTACCCATCATTTATAAGTAGCTTGGAGGGAGGGTACTTCACACGATGGGATGCAACCTCCTCGCGAGAATCCATGGACCGAGGAGCCAGCCAGCGCATCCGACAAACTTATTTGGATTCCGTGCTTGAAAGATGATACCCTGTCTATTTGTGAATTACTCGCACTGCTGATCAGGTCCTCGTGGGTAGTCAACTGTTGGAAACTGTCCTGGTTTCATTTAAACCGCGCTGCTAATGGTTTCCAGTGCTTCTTGGCCTTTCAGCATCCATCGTCTTCACTTACAGGAAGGAAGTTTCACTAAACATTTCGGGTTTATTCGTGCACATGTAATATAGTTTGTGGCTCAGGTCAAACTTCTTTTTGATCTGAGGTAAGAATAATGGTCAATAGATGGTTTTTGCTTCTTTTGCTCTGCACGTGCTATTTGGAAGCTTTTCCCACAGAGCAAAATGAATCAGGAGCCTTTGTTATTTCAAGTTCAAGTAGCTGAGATAAGACTTTTTCAGGACACAGAATTCATGATGTCCTGTGTGTCTTGAAGCAATCCTATTGATTTGGCTCGACCATCAGTTGTGTTTCTAACTCCGTAAGTTCGATGGGATAAAGCTACACGGGCTGATAGCACATGACCGAGGTGACACACTGAACCGAGCAGCTCAGCGTGAATTCATACAGGTGGTAGCCCAGTTAGTTAAGCAATGACGGCACCGAATAGTATGCCACACATACCGAGCGTGTGTTCGTGGCCATCAACTACTAATGTTTGACGTGTTAATCATTGTCGGCATTCTCGGACATTTTCAGTACCCTTTTGGCTTTTAAGACCTGGCCTCCAATGTCAGGTTTTTCAGATCCTTGGGAAGCATGCATGGACAGCGTGGACTAACTCAGGAACGGCTGGTCGCATTCCTCATTCCACAGCATCTTGTTTTGAAGCTCATTTGTTCTTGTGGTTACCTGGTTTACGTTATATTTGCTCAGCAATAGTTTTTTTTACAGTGAATTGGCCGGGACGCAAGTTGGTTGGGTCATACTTTGGTTTTAAGATAAATTCGTCGTAGATAGGCAGAGTCACGATAAATCGGACTGTTCGATGATAAATTGATCCACCATGGCCGCAATACGACAATTGTTTGTTGATGTTTCACACGATCTTCGGTCGAACAAGCAGTGTACACTGCTTGAAAGGTGTAAAAAGGTTAAGCAAAACATATGGTCAGGAATTGTTTTAAATTCCTTTCAGTAATGCTACTAACCTTTATCTGAGCTTCTTTGAGCTTCTTAAGCATATTTTAGGGAGATAGCATGAATCATGTACGGTGCTCACTTGCTGTTCTTTGTTGCACTAAGCCTAGCACAGACCCTGTCATGTGAACGTGGTCATATGGGCAACCAGGTCGCTATGACTCACTCAGACGATGTTAGTCACATTGAAAAATTTAGGTAACCGAACTTGTACGTAATAAACAATTGTTACAAAAGCTGATTGCTAGTTAGGCCTTCTTTCACTTGGAGTGTATTGTCCAAATTAGAGAATGTAAGTCAAGCCATGGGAACCATGTAATGGGTGTTAAAAATAGTGGGCATAGTGTCACTGCCATGAACAAGAAAACTGAGCCAAACTTAAAAGTTAGATTACATGGTTTGGTTCCTGAACACCACCCTTTATTGGCGAGTTATGTGAATATTACAAACCCTCGTCTTTTGTAGATGTTCTCGAAAAACGGAAGTTGATATCCCGTCGAAATATACTGTGTTCAATTATTGATAGGACATACGAAAAGCCTTTTCGTATTGAATGCTCCAGCCAAAAACAACAGCGGAACAAGGAGTGGAGATTTAGCGGACAAAGACATCTCATCTGCAGAGTATCAGCACTTTCGTGTGACCTATCCACCGCCGAAGCATACTAGGTTAACAGATGAACTAGCGGCATTGTCAAACTAGGTCGCGGGTGGGCAGAAAGCTATCGATAAATTCGGACGAAGGTCACGTATAGTGTCCATGCAATGGCAGGCGTAATAGTTGTTTTTCTCACACCAGAATTGGAAGGCTGAATTTAGGTGGGACAGACAGATGGGCTGGTCTACATCAACTAAGGGCATACTGAACATACTACCTTGTGCCTACGTGCTAAGCAGTAATTCACTTTGAAGTCTTGAAGGATACCGGTTATCGGGTGTGAAAGATCACCACCGGCGGATACTACTGATTAGGCATGCGAGTAGTATGTCTTCTCGCAAATCCGCTTCGCGTCTCTTGAAAAGTAAGATCTATTACGGAATTTGTGGAGTCGCTTTGTACCATTTGCTTGCATTTGAGTAACAGTCAATGAATACCCAAAAGACGCGTTCAAGGAGAAGATGGATTTTCAGTTTTGTAAACGAGATGCATATGAGAGTTTTGCTCCCCTGTTCAATAGTCTGTAACTGTTAAGTTGGTGTTCTCAAATAAACATCGCAGCGAAAGCCCTCTTCCTTTCACCGGTAGTCAGATCACACTTATTTTCGCAGACGTCGGCCTACTTCCTAATATCTTAGTAGTTCAGTGTTTAAAATAAAGTTCATCTACCGACGCACCCGCTGTTACTCATGCGCAGGTACACCAAATTCACACGGTTTTGTCCAGTTGATGCATTAGGTCTCATTATGTTCTGACCAAGTGGGTTTAAAGACGTGCACAGCTTCAGAGGTGTGACAGAAAAACGTGCTAACCTCAAGTACATAGACTTGTAATCGCGTACAATATTCTTAAATACCTCGAAGTCTGAGGCGACGTTGCACTGTCATCGTTCACTGCCTGCCCAGCTAGTCAGCTTAAAATGCACTCGTTCGACGTCATACCTTATCGATCCTTTTGGATTTAGCACCGCACAACCTCTCGTAGCGGAAAGCCCACAGTTTTCGACCTGCAGGAACCGCTTTAACCCGAATTCTATGATTTTCCAACGAAGTCTAAGAAGCCAACGACAAACCTGAAGGCCTATTTGTCAAATGGGTGAAAACCAGCCACTTGATTGAATGAATACATGGAAAACACACACACTGGGTCAGATTCGTCCTGGCGATCATAACAACAGCGTTGATCAGGATCGCTTTCATACTTGCAAAAGACGAATTATTGAATGAATGAATGTCGAAGAGAATAACTGTCTCTAGATTCCGGTAGACGAAAGTTAATATAGGTGCCTAACTAAGCTTCACTACTTTTTCCTCGTAGAACCACTTTCATGTGGTACTAAGTTGGGAGATGGAGACCAGTCAGAACCATGTCGAAGGATTCTTGTACCTCTGTCTGGATCAGAATTCCTAGATAATTAATAATCACGCGTTTTCGTGTTTTGCGTACCGCAGCGACGTCACTAAACTCAGTCATGAGGATGGCGGTGAAATAAATGTAATGGACAAAACTGACTAACTTGGTGGAATTACCGACATGTCAAGTGGAGTAACCAAATTCAGTAAAACAGTCAGAAATGTTGGAAACACATAACAGAATTTCAAGATTTGTGTTCTGTTCAAAAGTTCTGACAGGGCATAATTTCGGAGCCATCTCGTGAACACATTATATCAATTTGGTTTAAAAGGCCCAGCCTCTACGGTTTGCAAACCTAACCTCTTCTTGAGACACGACTGGATGCGAAGCATAGCTCAACCAAATGGATGGTCGAATTTCTATGGCCAGTTTTCCAGTACACTTGTTGCCGCAACTTTGGTGGTATTCAGCTATGTCACACAGTGTGAACAATAAGATGGTTCGTTCATTTGAGATCCTTGCTCAGCAGTGTCATTTGTGGAGAACATAAACTGCTTATGTGATCTTGTTTCATCTAATGACATTTAGCCAACAATGAAGTTGATAGTCCTGAAATAACTCTTGCACTAATGTAAAGGTCTTTCCGCAACAAATTGACAGCATTGCTATGGCCTGTGTTCTGTGACCAACGGTTGCTGAGTTAACGAAAAACAGGTCCTATGAAGTGTTCATATAAGTTGACGATACGTCTACTCTTCTTACCGATCGAAAGGGAGTTTTTGACTGATGTTGAATGCTTTGGACCTACTTCTTCCATCTTTCAGGTTCACTGTAGAAGGACAGCTGAGTGGTGGCTTTCAGTTTTTGGATACTGAGTTTAAAGCGCTACGTTTACCAAAATTAAACTCTGCCGATGCAATATATATCAGTTTCAAAAAAGTTCTGCCTTTGAAGAGAAGAGAACCCGTATTCACTGCTTATTATCAGAACTCGCTACAACAGAAGTTGAAACTAATTGAGAAGATTATGAAGTGGAGTTTGGTTTGCTTATCACGTACAGATGATCACAAAAGCCCAAGGTTTCCACAGCAAGGAAGGTGTCCGTAAGCCTTAGTGCATTCGTAGATTTTACAAACCTAGTAGCTTTGTAGTCGTACTTCCTGCTTGGTTTACCACGATTACCACTTTTTAATATCAATGCCTGAGTGTCCGTCCAAGCCCAGGGTATGCTATTATATCCTTGTCATGCAGCTGTGCTTTAGGGCCGACACAGAAACACAGGACATAAAGTAAAGAAAGATTTACCAGTCAGACTGAGAAGCACTAACATGACATCGATAAGCGGTGCAATCGACCCGCACACTGCAGCCTTCAGAATCTTTTAGGCAACCCTGTCACCTGACCAAAATCGACATGCTCGCAGCAGTTCGATGGCCAAACATTGCCATCAGACTGCGTGACCCCATCCTTGTTGTTACTGCGACTTTGAGCATACACGTCAAATTCCATTATTGAGCCCTCTGCAAGTTCACACACATCGTGGGCTGGTAACTTTTTCCGGATTCAGCTATCACAAACGATTTTCGCGCAGGACTGTTAATTCCGCAAGTGGCTTGTTTTAAGACACATAGAATGCTCTGCATTGTGTATAAATCCGAGGGAGTCGAGTGGCACCATGTAGTTAGTTATAATTTGTCGTTTCAGGAGAACTTGGTAATCAGTCTGTAGCTATAGTCTAATCGACTGATCTACATGAAAAACCGTTCCTGGCACCAACTCAGGCCCACGAATGGATATGAAGGCAGCCAAAAAGCTGAAAATAATTGCATCCTATTTGAGTGCACTTATCACTTATCACTGCGAAGACAACCCAAATCAATCCGTATAGCTCAATATAACTAGCCTTGGTTTTATATGCTTTGGTTTATACGAGACTAACCATTGAAAGCCACGGATTGAGATGCTGGGCATCTTCAGAGAGCTATGTCAACTTATTTTCTTCGCCGACATTTCGCTGACGGATCGCCGTGTTTCACATCACCAACCGGCTGAAATAAAATAGACAAACAGACGAACGGACAAGCAGGCAGCCCAAATTGGAAGCTTGACCAGGCAAATCGCCCTAGGCTCCTGCGGGTTTTGGGGGTGGTATTTCCCTTGATGACCAAATGGGCCGCCTTCATATCTTAGGCCCACACTTTATCCCATGCTTACACATGAACCAATGCGTCCTCTACCACGTCTGTTTCCTAAGGTGACTTTTGCTCAATCTTGTTTTGATCAAGGTTAGACAATATGGTTGTTCCGTGTTTCGGGCTGCAATTTATTCAGTTTAACCTATGGGATGAGTGCTTTAATCCCTATAATTGTACAGACAACGAAATCGGTCGTGTCAGGGTGTTTTGACGATGGGGTCCCACTCCTACACCCTAACGGGCAATTCAAAGAAGAGATTGGTCTGCGTATCGGTGCAACAAGGTACCCCTTAACGGGGGTTATTATAAACCGCATTTCGGTTAACCCTAGTATCATCTGTTGTGACATTTTTGTGTTTTTGGGGGATATATGCATGTTTTATTTCAGTTCACTAGCAAGCTGATCGTTCTCATGAGTTTTTGGGTCGAAGGCGGAGGGACGAGTTATTAAGTGCTGTCCGTCGAATAATTCCACCATAGATGTTAGCGATACTTGCGGAATTCATTAGATCTTGCTGATTGCTGGCTAAACGCACTGAGTCCTCCAAGCAATTTACACGTCAGTATGAACAACAGCATGAACACAAACTAGAGCTCAGTACAAGGCATTTGAGCCGCGGGTCATATCCTTCTTGGTTACGGTTACCATTACTGATGTGGACTTACTTTGGCATATGAAGTCGATATTGTTGAATGTAGCCTTCTGATCGTAATGCAAACTCTGGGATTGTATACCTAAATAATGCTTACCACTGCTGTATGAACTATCTCTCTGGGGATTCGGGTCAGTTGACGTAGAGATTCCCGCCAGATTTTATCCACTGTGAATTCAGATGTTGGTGCTGACATTGAAAATTCTGGCATTACATATGTAGAGGAATTTCAGCCAACAATGCTCCATTGATTGACAGAATCGGACAGCACCCAGTCTCAATTCTCTACCTTGGACACAAACAGACGAGATACGAGATGAGATGAGATGCATGACGATATGGTCCGGTCCGGTAGGAACAACTTTTTCCAACCTATAATAACGGTTCGAGTGGAGCTTTTCTCCAAATTTTTTACCTTGTTGGTTGTTGGGCGGAGTCTCGCACCACTGTCACAGTTTTCCCAAATGAAACCGTTCAGAGCTTGAGGTGTCCCTTAAGGTGTATTAAACACAGTCTTTGAACAATGAGAGTAGTGACTTTCAAATACCAAGAGTGAGAAACGAAATTACCTGATTACCTTAAATTGTACGGTTTATTGTCACCTACTTTATAGGCTAAGTTGGGATATTCCATCACTTTCAGTGATAAACCTTGTTTCTAATAAGCTGGGCGGTACAATGTGGACGTTTGTCAGGGAAACCCTTGATAATTTGATCTTGCCTTAGCAGGGTCTTCTGTATTCATCACGAGGTAATATCATTCCAATTCATTGAAGTCGGTCTGAGTGCATTATAGAATATTTGCCTCGTTAGTTTTGCGCTATGTTGTATTCATTGACCTCCATTCAAACAGCCACCACCAGTTTGTTACTCAGCACTTGAGGTGGCTTGCGGGTTGGATTGTCCAGTTAATTCATGGGTGAACTTGTTTAGATGTGCAGTTAGGAATGCAGATTTGGGGCCAACATAGCCTAATCGCTCAGGTCATCACACACTTTATGTCCGTTATGAATGGCGAAACGATAGGTTGGAATCGCCTAGGTTTTTGTCATAATCGTTCCCTCAGCTCCACAACCATTGAGTAACAACAATTCTTACGGTATCTTTCTTATTCCTCAAGAGTTACTGGAGAAACAGAAAGAAAAGTCAGTCACCCTCTATGTGGGGTAAGGTATTTACCCCCACAATTTACAGTGCATTAAATGTATACCATCACGGAATATGGAGATGGAATTGACAGAAGGTATGGCCCCCAAAAATGTTACTGCCATTAGTGGTAACCTCATCTCAGGACTTGCGAATTTCAAGTCATAAAACAGCCGTGGTTATTATATGCATGTACCTCAAAATGACAGACTGAAGAGTAGTTTTGAACAAAGGATTCGTCCCGTAAGTAAAGCTAGCCTATGCTGAAAAGCCGAGAACCACTGTACGACTGTTTCATCTTTACTGGGAATCATCGGCACTGCCCATCTCACGAAACTCTAGGGAGTTTCGGACCAGTGGCCTCCCGGCTAGTGGTTGAGCATTTGGTCGTTTGGTAACCAGTAGCTGATCAGCAATGTAATTTACTCGCAGTTAGACGGCACATAGTTACAGTCATCCTTCAATCACAGAAACTACGTCACGTAGTCTCGTTTTGGTTGGTTTCTCAAGTGGCGAATTCTCAGATGGAAGTTTCACTCGTCTTGTGAAAATATTCTTCCATTTAGCTACCAGGTGTTTGTTGATGGTACGAGAAATTTAAGAAGTTCAATAGAGGTATCCTCCTTAAAGTGAAGCCAGTCTATGCTGAAAATCACTATCAGTGTGTATCTGAGGGAACCCCAGGAAGTTCCGAACCAACGACCTCCCGGCAAACAGTTTCAGCACTTAACCATCCGGCTACGAGCGGACCTAAAGTGTGGTCGCAGAAGAGTAAACAGGCAAAATGATCTAAGTAATCTATCCAACCGTAAAAGATTCCTCAGAGGATGGCAATTCGGTGGCAGAAGTAAGTATAAGTAGGTCGTATAAGATTTTCTGAAATCGTAAATGCCGATCGCTTTTTAGGACGATACAACTGACAATCTCTTTTGCTTTACGTAAATATAAACTCCTGTTGAACGTGTTGCTTTTTTGCTGTGTAAAATTTTTAGGAATATAATTGTTGTAACGAGTTGTTGTGTTTAATTTTTATTACCAATCAGACAAACTGCATTGCAATCTAAAGAAATGATATTTGTGGGTGATTACCATGAGACGAACTTCCTAGTCACGGGAGTCGAATGGTGTTGAATAGGTTGTGTACCGTATAAGATTATTCAAGGAATAGTGCAAAAACACTACGACTCAGACCATTGTTTTCAATTCAGCGTACACGTCCCCTTGTGTAGGTGATCTTCAGTCACCGACATAGCAACTACTCATTGTCATAGCTTGTGAAGACAGTAATTTGAACCCGGAGTTCTGATCAGCCAACGTAGCCTGTTGTAATTTCACAGAAATCAGAAATAATTTCGAAGCCTTGTTCTAATTCCGTAAAGAATGACGATTGAAACATAATTCAATGAAAAATTTGCTGCAACATGCGTGTACAGGTTCACAGAAAGAAAGCAACTTTAGTTGAGTAACTTCAAACCAAACGATCTTCAGACGAAGATTCACAGTAACAGTAAATGTTTTTCACACCGAGATTTCGTACAGTGATAGTCTCCGAGGCGCTTGTAGTCTCTAGAGTTCTAGTGGTTCCACTGTTCAATGAACTGTTCCTGTGAATTTCTAAAGCTTCGACCATCAAGGGGTCAATGGGTTGGTATTATGTGAAATTTGCTGGATGTGCTGTCCTCGCCCCTAAAGGTGGGTATAAAAACTATCGTGTGATTCATACGCGTAAGAATTATGGTACTGGTCGTGGAAGTCGTTGTGAAAATCTTGCTTTTGACAACTTTGTTCTGGAACTTCAATGTGCTGGACGCACTCCCAATAGGTGAGCGTGAAAGAGTTCATATTTTCTTAGATGAAGAAAGACTGATGAAGGATAATCTGTCCTAAAAAACCTGTTGAAATCTGTTCTCGTATTTTTTGCCCTATTATTATGTCCCGGTAGACTAAGGTGGTTGGTCCCAGCAGTAACATTTCTTACGATTCATACCTTTTTGGTGTTACACACCCGTTTTGAAACCTTTGGTATTTGTGCAACAGTTCTGCCATGGTATTGCTAGAGTAAAAGAATCAGGCAAACCTGGATTTGCGAGTATGAGTTAACTTATTTAGTTCGGTATTTTGAAAATGCGCTTTTTGTTGTTTTCAGATAATCGGAATCCGTTATTCGCAGGCAGTCGGTTTAGGCTGTACAACCTAGAGATATAGAAGGTCTAGAACTGGTTTACAACAGATATTAGACAAGGAAGTTATGTCGCCTGTTACTGTCGGATGGGGCTTTGTGATAACCGTCAGATTTATAAATGAGTGCCCGCATGTAGCGTTGTAGATTGAAACATGAATTTTACTGAGTGCCGGTAAGATACCAGTGGAAAACCAGTCGTCATAAAGGAGACGTCTTCTGAGTTACACTGGAATGATCAGTTGAGTTGCGCCTATCGTTTTTGATAGAGTTCCCTTTTACTTTGCTGTAGGGATTCTCTTCTGTTTCTATTCTGGCTGCATTGAAGCAAATTGGACAGTAAAACCCTTTTTCCTCTAAAAGGTAATGACTGGGTTCCCGTGTATTCGTCAATGTTCATGCTGATGACGTTTGCAATGTTCCCGTAGTAGTGCGGGGAAGTCTACCTTTTTGTTTAGGGGCTGGCTTTGAAGAGGTAACCTTGAGAAATTCTAACATGTTTGCTTTCTCTTTGACCTCATACCATTCAGGATATTTGTTCAGAACCAGTAATACCAAACTCCAAATACATAGTCAAGCGAGGGAAAAGAGGTGACTGCTGCTAGTAGTTGACCGTTTGTAGCAATTAATTGTGATCTGTTTGTTGTAACCTGGGCCTGTGACGGTTGTGGTAACGAGCAGTTTTCGTACGCGATCTCACTAAGCAAGCAGGTTCTCTGTCAAACCAAATTTTTCTTATGGCAGCTGTGTGGCAGCTACTTCCCTATTAAAGGCTTTGTGCCGACAGTCGTTTACCCCATGTCTATTAATCACTTCTTGGCTGTCTTTTGTATAAGGTTACTATATTACTTTTAACGTAAAGTTCGACTTAGCAGGCAAGCAGATGGCCCTGAAATCTTTTATGAGGACCCAGTGTAACGCCAAACACTCCGCTCAGCTGATTATAGCTAGGTGAGGTATTGTAACACTAAGTTAGGTATTTTTTTAAAAAGATTTTACCAGTGAATAGATGAAAAGTTTTTTTTCAAGAATTTCTACAATCAAATTAAATGCAGCATTATCTGGGTCACCTATCGTGTCTTCTAACTGGTGTGTTCCTGAGATCAGTTGGGAGTCAAATGCGAGCTGCATGTGTGGGTAATTGTTAGCTGTGGGTGCATGTGTGTGTGTGACTGTGTGTGCTTTGATGGGGATGTAATAGCTGTGGCGTTGGCTGTGGTGCACCATTCCTGAGAACCCTGTGACTTGGATTCTGACTAGAGTGTATATGTGTACCACCGAAAATGGTTTGATGGCTTCACTCAGGTTCGTGGAGTGCAATGGCCGAGTCGCGTGCAAACTTCATTCAAACTCGGTTGGGTTGCGTGGAGGAAAGGGAGAATCTAGTTTGTGCTCCTTGTTCCGCACAGGGAGTTGCCTGGCTGTCTGACCTACGTATTTGGCCGGGCCTTCTGCACACGGAACTTAGTAGAGTCATTTTGTGCGGTGTTTCCGTTCGCTAGAGTCCTTGGCCCCTAAGAAGTTGCCCATGGTTACCCATGGTCGGATTATAACATCTTATTTCACTACCATGTGTTTTGACTTCAAAAATTTCCATAACACCCTATTTGCTGTTTAGGCGACACCTTCCACTGTTCTTCTTGGATGATTTTTTTTTATAAAATCTTCCAAACCTCACCAGAGGTGATTGTAACTTAGAAAGTAGGTTGATAAGTTCAAGAATAGGAAATTCAAGCGCACCACTGCTGCGCATGGTTGTCACCATTTAAAGCAAAACACTTGTATGAGGTTCAAATGTTCTCTGACCTAGCACGGCACGCACATTCATGAGTAGGAAAGCCAGTGATATCAAGATTCAAGAGATGGTTGCGCAATCACACCGGTCGACCTGCGTGCGACTGTTTTTCCACTGGAGTCATTCTCCGCCACTGGGCCGAATATTTGGAACAGCAATTCTCCTTGCCAACCGTTGCCACTTATCTGAATCCTACAACTGACGTATAACCTTGGACGGTGAACGTCGAACCCCGTAAGGCCTCGGAGGTTCATTCTTGCATATGTTCTCTCAAGCGCAAACGAGTATCTGGGACGATGATCTCCCACTCGCATCGTTCAAAGATCGGGGCGAAGTCTACAGTCAGCAACCGCCTGATCTGTTTGTCTGCATTCGGGAAAAGGAGTCTGTCCCGGACAACTGGTGACAGACGGTGATACGGTCCATTCAAAAAAGACGCTTAGTGAGTGTGGTAACCACAGGGGGATCAGCTTGAACCCAGTTGTAATGAGACTGTTGGCGTCGCTTGCCCTTCGTCACCTCATGGCGACTCCTGAAACACTGATTCGAGAGCAGCAAGAGGGATCCCGGCCTGGTAGGGGTTGCATTGACCAAATCATTACACTCTGTGAGTTCTAGAATAACGCCATACGTATAAGCGACCCAAAATTCTAGGTGTTCTGGATTTCCAAGGCGCATTCGACTCGGTTGACCGATCTATTCTTCTTTGCACGCTTGCCCATCAATAAATGCCCCGAAAGTTCGTGAAGTTCGTATTCTCAGACTTCCGGACGTGTGCGAGAATATGGCGAGCTCTCCAGAAGCTTCCATGCACAAAGTGGTGTCCATCGGGGATGCCCACTCTCCCCATTCCTGTTTAACTTCGTGATCGATGAAATCACGAGACGAACAGGGGAAGGTCCCCAAAATCCCGGTGTTCAAATAGCCTCTGACGAAAACCTTGTCGATCTGGAATATGCAGATGACATCGTTCTTTTCTTTGAAGAGGAGGAGAAGGCGCAGGTGTTTTTAAATGAAATACGCCACTTACAATCCAGGGAGAGGCACTGGAAGTTGTGGAGCGTTTTACATATCTTGGAAGTTGTATTCGTTCTGATTCTAGTGTGACAGATGAGCTAAATGCACGGATCTGCAAGGCTCGGGTCGCGTTTGCTAATTTGAGACACCTATGGCGTCAAAGTGGTATATCCATGAATCTCAAGGGACGTATGTATCAAGCTACAGTGCGGGCTGTTTTGTTGTATGGCTGTGAGATTTGGCCTGTCCGAGCAACGGAACTGAGACGTCTTCAGGTGTTCGATAATCGTTGTCTCAGAACCATAGCTGGTGTGGATTGGTGTCGGCGTACCTGTAACGAGGCGATTAGAAAGCGAGTCTTCCGTTGTACACCGGGTACTTCCATTGAAAAATGTGTCCAGTACCAGAAGCTGAGTTGGTTGGGTGATGCCGGTGCTACTCGCCTTCCAGGATGGGCACCACGTGATCCTCACTGCGCCTGGTCGGAGACGCTGCGAAATATGGCTGTTAATCGATATCAGTGGCATTCTTGTCAGTTTCTACTTAGAATGCCTGAATGAGTGTCTGGAGGTGTAGGTACCTAGGGTGATTGTGACAAGCTAGTCTTCAGTCCCTTTCCTGTCCACTTTTATTCTTTCCTTCGCAATAGGGCTTTGGTTTTTGTAAGGTGGGGAAACATTGAGCATTGAATATTGATGTTATGTTTTGATGATTACGCTGATGATTGTGGTGGTAATGATGATGTTGTTATTGTTATTGTTGTTGTTGTTGTTCTTGATGATGATGATGATGACGATGAACCACGTAGGGAACCAAATAGGTATCCTGATTTGTCCCTGTATCCTGATTTGTGATTGTTAAAGCAATATTGCTGACCCATTCTGGTAATAAAATAACCATACAACCAAACCACCCTCCAAAACAGTAATCGCGGCAGTTGAGCTGACTGTTCTCCTAAGACTATCCGTTTGGCCATGAGACGGAGAAGTAACTAGTCCAGAAAATTTGGGTAAAATATAAGGGAATTGCTGCTCCTCAAATGAAAGATCTAACATGAATGTTGAACAGACGTGCCAAAATCCGCATGACTATGGGTCTTCATTCAGCAGCAAATGAACTAGTGCTGAGTGGCACAACTGAATCTAATCTGGTAATGGATCGTTGATTTTAACAGCATTACATCCAGTTGTACCGGGTGGAAAAAATGTCATAAAAATCTCAATAACAAGGGAAGAAAACAGTTTGTACGGGCTGGATTCATTTCGAGCGCCCTTGTTAACCGCCCTGCACGCCACACTAGTACCAAACAGATAAACGTGGGAATCAGCATTAGAAAGCCAAGAGTAAACCCCAGACTGAAAGGCACACAATGTCTTATTGGGTCATATAGGGGTGGACCCAAAGTATGGCTCGTGTCTTTGTGTGAACGAAGAACTGGCCCAAATCCTGTAGCCAACGCACTCTGAAGAAAGGCCAACAAACAGGTCTCCCGCACGTTTTGGCGATCTCAAAGGCTCCAGAAGGTATTCAAACTGGTGTCTACAATCAGCAAGATTTTGGGCCATTAAAAGGTTAAGATTCCAGCCAGAAGAAGAATGAAGGCAATTAAAACTATTTAAAATGTTCAGAATGTAATGCTGAACATTTAGTTTTACAGTACTGCAATCAATTGACCCATTTGATCAAAACGCTGAGATCAACAGGGATTCTGGATGAATTAATTTCCTAGAAACTCTTCAGCTAAAAAACGCGTGAAACAATATAAGACATAATACAGGGTGGCTTATGACACTCATACGATTAACAAAACCAAGTGACTAAGTAATCAAACCAAGGCAGTTTCAGAGTGATCCTTAGGAATTTATGATCGCAGAGGACAGACTTAAAACGACTGATCAATATGCTCTCTTCAACTTCATTGACCGCCTACTTCGTGCTAAGACCCGGAACGATGAGTTGAGTTCAACTCTGTGACCTATGTCGATTAGATGTCGAACGATCGACGATTTACCCTGGATTCGACCAGCGTTGGATTGAGGCCAGCTGATGTATAATCGATATTCTTCAGTCTTTATAAAAAATGAGAGAAAAGGCGAGCGACTTCTGAAGTCGGCGTTGTGATTGGTGGCAGTGGCATGCCTCGTGTATATGCAAAAATGCTGTATTGTGAGTTTGCTGCGAGGATACGTTTGGTGTCCGTCTAACTAAACTGAAAGCACGATCCTCACTGTAGGGTAGATCAACGTAAATGTTATTTTTTGGTACTATGATACTTTCGGTTTATCACTCGGCGCCAGATTCTTCTCAATGAACCATTCAGGATCATTATTTGACTGCAGTACGTCTTTTAGCAGTTCGACTACCTCCGTGGGTCTCCGAAGTGTAAGTCTATTCAGCTCCATGGAACAAAATTGGCACCAACGCACTTTTATACAATAACGGGGGGAATTCCGTAGAGTTCAGCTGTTTTCCGCTCCACTTATGCTTTCGACATCATCATTATCATTGACAGCATGTCATCAGTGTTCAACAGCTATGCTTCGCTGCCATACAAACATGATTTATTTGAAAGCCTTATTGTGAAAAAAGGATGAAGGTGGATGAGGAAGGGACTTCGTGCTACCTTACTAAAACAATTTCAAATAATCAGGCTAGAGTGCGTACCATTCTGTTGTATGACTGTGAGACCTGACCTGTTCAATCAGCGGAATTGAGATGTCTTCAGGTGTTCGACAACCGTCTTCTCAGAACCATAGCTCGTGTGGGTTGATGTCGGAGGATCCGTAATGAGGCAATCAGAAAGCGAGTTTTCGGCGGTGAACGGGTGCTTCCATTGAAGAATGTGTCCAACAACAGAAGCTGCGATGGTGGGGACATGTGTTGCGTATGCCTAACCATCGTTTGCAGAAGAGAATGTTGATTGTTGGTCTGTTCGCCGAGCTTGGCAGTTGGATTGCAAACGTTTCATCACCAATCGAGGTGACATCATCAGTGCGGGATTGAGTCACTGATGATATCACCTCGATTGGTGATGAAACGTTTGCAATCCAACTGCCAAGCTCGGCGAACAGACCAACAATCAACATTCTCTTCTGCAAACGATGGTTAGGCATACGCAACACATGTCCCCACCATCGCAGCTTCTGTTGTTGGACACATTCTTCAATGGAAGCACCCGTTCACCGCCGAAAACTCGCTTTCTGATTGCCTCATTACGGATCCTCCGACATCAACCCACACGAGCTATGGTTCTGAGAAGACGGTTGTCGAACACCTGAAGACATCTCAATTCCGCTGATTGAACAGGTCAGGTCTCACAGTCATACAACAGAATGGTACGCACTCTAGCCTGATTTACTCGTCCCTTGAGATTCAGGGATACACCACTTTCACGTCATAGGTGTTCCGAATTATCCGACGAGCCTCATATACTCATGCACTGACCTCATCTATCACACTATAGTCAAAACTAATGCAACTTCCGAGTGTGTTTCCATGGCTTGTAAGTAGCATTTTCAGTGACTGCATGTCCACTTTGTGGGTGCAAAGTGCATACCAAAGGATTGGGTAGCTTTGGTCATTTTTTCCAAAAACATCTGCACCTTCTCCTTCTCTTCGAAGACGAGAACGATGTCGTCTCCATGTTCCAGATCGACAAGGCTTTCGTCAGAGGCTATTTGAACACCGTGGTTTTTGGGACCTTCCAGTGTTCGTATCATGATTTCATCGATCACGAAGTTAAGCAGGAATAGGGAGAGTGGGCATCTCTTAAGGATACAACTTTGTGTACGGAAGCCTTTGGAGAACTCTCCGTATACTCTCACACGCCCACAAGTATGAGGATACAAAGAACTTATTACGTTCATAAAGTTCCGGGGTATTCCTCGATGGTAAGCGTGTCAAGCAGAACAGACCGCTCAACCGAGTCTAACGAGCCTTGGAAATCCAAGAGTACAAGAATTGTGGGTCGTCTGTACGTAAGACGTTGTTCCAGCACCCATCGGAATGTGAATATTTGGTCAGTGCAACACCTACCAGGACGGAATCCCTCTTGCTGCTCTCGAGTCAGTGTTTCACGAGCCACCGTAAGGCGACTAAGCCCAGTTGACGTCAAGAACCTCGTTGCGACCGAGTTTACCGCACTCACTACGAGTCCCCTTTCTGAAAATGGACCATATTGCCGTATATCCCCAGTTGCCTGGATCAGACTCGTTTTCCAAATACAGGCAAACAGATCAGGCGGGCGCTGACTGAGGACTTCACCAGCATCTTTGAACAATGGAGAATGGGAGGTCATCCGGACCAGAGACTCGTTGGCGCTTGAGAGAACATATGCTGTCATGAGCCTCCAAGGCTTTATGGAGTTCCACGTTCACCGTCCAGGGTTCTGCGTCCACTGTGGACTCCAGGTGAGTGGCAGTTGTTGGCCACGACAATTCTTGTTCGAAGTATTCGGCCCATCGGTCGAGACGTTCTTCTTTATTCGAGATGGTCACTCCATTCCGATCCTTGATAGTTTCGCTCACAGGTGGTTTCTGGGGTTCTGTCGCACGGATCAACGGAAATAATCTTCGGGAATTACCGGATTTCTGTGTCCACCACACTTCACGGTCGGCTCTGACGCTTACTTTCACTTGACGTCTGATAATTCGTCGCATCAAGTTATGTTCGGGACAGGCTGGGATATTTCTCCGTTCGGTCTTATCTCCTGTGCTTGAGTACGCCTGGTGGTACCGTGCCGTAAGCAAAATTCCCAGCACTAGGCAAATAGATGGCAATCTTGTCCCAGTATGAGTTCACATCCGATAATAGAAGATTTGGAACCGATTCTAAAATACAATTCTGGTACGTTCGTGTAACATCAGTGTCTGCCAGTCTCTCAGTTGCCAAGCGATTTGCCCGCACCTTACGCGGCCCTGGAAAATGTAAGGAGAAACGACTCCGAACGAGTGCGTGGTCGGAATTCACAAATTTGTTCCTAAACGAGGGACAGTAATTTAGTGATAAGCGCAATCGGTAACTGATGGCACGTAGCTGACACATCGTTTTAGGACACCATGTGACAAGACGACTTCGGCTATTTCGGAAGTTAGTACTGCATAAGAACAGCCTACGATCAGCACACAGCTGAAGCAATCGTTCACCGTTGTCCTTACATACTGAGTCCAATCCCTGTCGGGTTCCTAAGTGGGTCTCAGATAAGCTAAGGCCGTCTACTTGCGCATCCGCCACGATATCTGAGCTTTTAGCTCGCCGCAGCAGGGCATTCAGGGAGTGGTAAAACCTGTCTTTGACGGTGTCGGAGCTACAGCCAGTTGAGGCGAAAGCAGACAAGATAAGTAGACATCGATCAACTTTTCATTTGTGAGACTCCTTCACAGGTTTTGCCAGATGAGCCGCACAGAGACGACTATTAAAAGGTATCCAGTCCGCCCGGTGAATTAGGACGCCTCTGCACATCCCGCCCCATAAGTCGCTGGATCACCAGGGGTGCGCAGCCGGAAGCAAGTGGAGACTGATGGGAGGTTAGCACAGTGTGGTCAGAATGACTCAGACAGGTTGACTGGGGGCAAAATTATACGAGAAACGCGGGTACACCCTTTCAACATGGAGTGTTATGCACTGCGTTTACTGAATCTGAAACCCTCTGATATTTTCTTAGTTGTAGATGCTTGCTGGATTCGTCAAATTCACATTCAAATTACTCTCGTTTGAAACTTTCTCCTGTCGGACGAACCAATCGCATCGCTCAAGCATGAAACGCGAACACGTTATCAGTCCTAAGTGCTGGGCGTACGGGAGGAGAGTTATTAATGGGGTGAGAAGAGGGGGAAAGAAAAGATATGTGAAAGAGAATGAAGAGAGGCGTCAGCAGTAGCCTGTTTTCGCTTACCCAACCTGCTCTATGCAGCGAGTAAGACGACTCGGCTGATGGCACCAGGCGACGGTCGTTGTGGCATGAGTTTATTGTTAGACGTAAGCATCATGGTTGTACGTGGGTTGGGATACTGTCAGAACACCCACACCTAGACATGAGAACGAATAGTGCCCTCAACCAAAGTCTTTAGCTCAAAAGCCTAACCACAAGACACCGGTATTTGGCGGGAAATGCAGATAGATTTCCCGTTTTAAGGGACAGGTCGCCTTGCATGTTCTAATTCCCAGCCTTGAGGACCAGGAGACTGTGTTTGTCAGACCTCTAAACACTGACCAACCTGATATGACAGACTCAGCGAGTGTCGCGCGGACACCCCCCCCAGTATAGTTCATTGGGTCACAGAGGTACACAAACCGTCACACCACGGTAAGGTACAGTCTCTTTGTGCCCAAGGCTACACAGGATCAGTCGAGATGCTGAGGTTGGGTTCGAACCACAAACCTTCCGGTAAGTAAGTTCGCGCCTAAACTACCGAGCTGTCTCCGGTTCAGTCGTCTCAGCGAACAGATTTTTTTGGTGATAAAAAAACAATCGGGCAGTCTCCCCGTCCAACGGAGAACCCTCAAAACACAAGGACAGGAGCGTTTCTCCTTGTCTTGACACCGTCATGAAGTTTATTCGGTGACCCAATGAGTTCTGAATTTAGGACAAATTTCGAGGCCCGCACGCGAGAAATGCAGTCCTGTAAACCCATCGTCCAGTGCCATGCTGATTATGATTTACACCTCAAACTTTGTGGACCCTCGTATGATCAGAGTTGTCATTTCTTAATACACAGGGAAGCACGCGGGATTAGATACTCCCAAGTTGCTCGAGACCGGATGAAATCATAGTTAGGGGACTATTCCAACCATGATGAGCGCAGCTCGCGCATCTTAATCTACGACGGTGAAACGTGAATCGAATCCACTCAAAGATATGTTAATGGACCAGTCAAGACACCGTGGCATCTTGAACTGGAGTTGATAACGTGCTGGTTTAGTCTAATGATTTTACTATGAATACCCAACTACTGGTGGCGGATTCAATTATTAGGATAGATATATGGCTCTTGCACAAATCCAGGTAAGGAGTTTAAGACTTGGACTTCGAACCAAAAAAATGTGAGGTTTTTGAACTTGAAATATCAAAAGGTTTTCCACGTGTCCTAATGGATTTTAGCCTCGAATCAGCCGAACTACTACCATTGGACAGCTGTCCGTAAACGAGGATGATTCACATGTCAATCACTATTAAAAAGATTGGTGGTTGGGTGAGGAGATTTGGTAATCTTTTCCAGTTGGGATTTCTTCCTGTCAGTGAAGCCGAGCCATATTGAAAAACCGAGAAGCACTATACGGTTGTTTCATCCTTATTGGGGAATCACAAGCAATGTGCATCTCCCGAATCGTAAAGAAAACTCGGGCCCGCGACCTCCTGGCGGCTAGTAGTTTACACGCCTAACTCTTCGGCCACTCATGGCCGATCAGCACTGTGGTTAACTCGCACTTGGTCAGGATATCGCGCCACTCGTCCTTAAACCACATCACTTGGTTACGTATTGACTGGCTCCTCGAATGACGACTTTTTAGATGCAAGTTTCAGTCGTCTTGTGAAAGCATTCTTCCTCCGAGCAGAAACAGACGTCGGTGGTAAAAAGTTCTTGTTGTGTGTGTTAGGAGCAGAGAGCACGTGATGATCCTGTCTTACTTTTTGTGGGGATTGAAATATCACCTGAATACGTCTGCTGACCCTAATCCAACACTGGTCGAATCCAGGGTCAAATCATTGACCGCTTGGTATCTAATCGACATAGGTCAAGGGTCTTGGCACAAAGCAGGCGGCCACGGAAGTTGAAGTTGGCTGAGACCATATTGATTAATCATTTTAAGCCCGTTCTCTGCGATCCTGAAGTTCTAAGGGGACTGCCTTTGTTTGATTACTTAGTCACGTGGTTTTGTTAATCCTGTGAATGTCATAAGCTGCACTGTATTATGTATCTTGTGCTGTTTTAAACGCTTTGCAGCGGGAGTGAGTGTGTGATATATACTTTGCCATCGCCGCAAGTTCGCAGGTCTTCTTGCTTAGGATACACCGCGGTTGAAGAAACGGTAGAAGAACCAGATGCTCTTTTGCTGCAGTTACTTTCATCTTGGCTCGATGGCAGGCTCGACGTTGATGCAATGTAATGCTTTCCGGATAACTGTTTTTCTTCAGACCGTTAAGAGTATCTGCAATTCAGGTGTACAGATGTGTCCAGCTGTAGAAAACAAGACGTAAACCAGTGTACGTTTGTATTGTGTTGGACAAAACCTATGAGAGTTCTGCTATTGGTCTGAACGGCTCACGAAAGAATACAATTTTCCGCCGGTGGATCACTTGTACCTAAGGAGTTAGTGTGTTATATCTAACTCCTGTCTACGCTCCAATGCCTTAGTGTTGGATAAAGACACGCCAACAAGGAACACAATAGCTTCATTACAAACAAGTGAGTGCGAAAGTTACAAGGGGCCTTGCGCTATTTAAAGGGCACTTTGATACTGATCCAGGCTGTCTGATCGGGGTTTGGTGAACACCCATCACCATCGACCTTGCTTCTATGAAATGCCTGAACAGTTATCATCGCCGTTCATGCTGTTGTGGCATGCCTGAACACTCGCCGGTCGTTGCTGAATTGATTGACTGATTCTGTGTTCGATCGAAAGCTGACTTTTCCGGCCTGGATGCTTGACGGCCTCCCTACTGCGATTTTGGTGGGGTGTAGCAGTAGGTTTTGAGCATTCTGGGACTATTTTCAGGAATCGCACCTTTTTGACACAATACCAACAAGGCAGTAACCAGATGAGGAATATAAGTCGCGTTCAATGCACTTACACTTTCAATTACGTCCTCCAAATTCCGGGTTGCCCATATGACCTGTACTGCTTCCTTCCTCCAATGCGCTAATGTCTGATAAAATGAACCGTTCAGTGGTACCTTAGGTTTGTGAGGCTGATGGACCATGATTTCAAACGTGTGTGTACCTTGCGGTTTCAGATAGCGGTGTTGTGACTCCGATGGGAAGCAATAAAAATTAATATTTGCAACTTACGCACAATTTGGTTTCAGGATAAAAGTGATGGTAACAGCCAAAGCTCGTTTTCTGTGATTGGTCCTCGTAACCAGTCCATCACAAATTTATGACACTCAACAACGGCCACTTGCACAGCACGTTTAGTTAAAGAATAACATAGACGCGAGATTCAGTTGAATTTCAGCGGAGCCGCCTGTCAGCAACATCCTGCTGTATCACAAGGTACTGGAATAAGGTATCCAAGTGCAAAATGAGATCGGTGAAAATTCGGGGACTAGGCTTACTTGCAAATTTGAAGAAGGGCAAGACCGGTATTGGGCTGTCGAGCGGTTTTCGTCAACCCTATGGACAGTGTTGCGTCAAGAAGTTAACAGGCAGTTAAACCAAGGAGTAGGTCTAAATTTTAAACACTTTGACTGGAAGAAAACACTGGTGTATACTTGGAGGATGGCAATAATCCAAGAGGGTCCGGTAATAAACAGTACAAGCACCCAGTCAGCGTGAGTTCGCGCGACCATATCTGTCGGCGATCGGTGCATTTGGGAGAAACGCACCCACTAATCTCACCCTAGGAATCGGCAGAGGACGGAACGTTCTTGACACCCATCAGTTTGGTCGCCTCTAAGCAGGCCCAAAAGGTGGGGATGGTCTGACGCTCACGTCAATTTTTAATATAAAGCAAATTAGTATAAGACTAGTTCTCTTAAGGCGATGCTCATGAAGTGCACTCCGAAAAGCCCATTAAAACCGTTTGTTTTGTGATATTCTCAGTCCCCCTTAGACTTAGGACATTCAGGTTTCTAACAAGTTCCCTTGTTACCGTTACTTACAGACTTTACGATGAATTCCAGCATCACAAACAAAAAATCTAGAAAAACATTGTGTTCCGTCTTGATTGCAGGATGCTATTAAGGTCGCTATACAGACCCTATCAATTGTAAGCTCTCAGCTGCACTGAGGACGCATGGTTATCACAGTTTCAACCTGTGTTGCCCCAAGATCTCGAATACATTGTTACCAATCGTGCTTACCAGCCATGGGTTAGTTGTGCCCATGCTAAGAGAGGAACCACACTGTTGAAGATGGAGAGAGAATTGTAATTGACCTAGGGAAGAGAATTTCTCCAAACATGAACGTTGGGAAACAGTTATTTGGCTTATTCCTTCGGTGTGGTGCCAGGACCACAAGGAATTAAATATCTTCCACGTGAATCGGTGCATTCTGAGCGTCACATTCGAGAAGGTAAAGGTTGGCTAAAAGTTGAACGTCTCTTATGCACAGCAGTTGCTCCCAAAGAGACCCGCTATCATGGTGCCTCTGCTGAGGAGGTCTTATTCACTGCCTTATAGTGGTGATGTTTCCATATAAGTGAAAGAATGGAGGCTGGTACCGAGTCTCTTGGCATTGCTGATGGTCTATTAGCTGTCCGTCTATGGGAGTTGGTTACTCCCTGATTTTGAAGCAACAACAGCGAGAATACGAATCTGTTCCTCTTGACTTGACGAATGAGAGTGCCTCAAATTCCAACGGCAATAAACGCTGGTTTAGTTCCATTTCGGTCTACGATTTTAATGCTGTCTTGCAGATCGCACTCAGTCATATAAAGCCCTGCTGAGCGCTGAGGATAGCACCCGTATCATATCTCTCGTTACTTTTTGAATCCCCCAAAATCAACCAATTTGTACGATACCCGGGAAGCGACATAACCTACAACAAATCGGGTAGGGATGATCAGTAGGTAAGCTGAGGCTCTGAACACAAGAAGATTTGTAGATACTGGCTGCTAGGATGATTGCAGTCAGAGGATATTGCAATTACTTGCTAGGTATCTCATTACCTCCATAAAAAGACTGGATCTTACTATGGCGCGTATTTAAACCAATTGTGATACCCTCTATATTTTATAAAATTCACGTTGCAACCAGTTACTAAATACGTTTGATTTTTCCACTGGAGTGCTGCACTATCTTTCCCGACATATCGGGGTAAAAACTGTTTCTGTCACCACGTAAAGTCTTTTCAGCATGTCCAAAAACCTGTGTATCTTAAAAGCTCTGCCTTTGTTAAGGGAAGAATTTTAGCAGGCAAACAACGTTGACCAAACATGGATAAAATATAACCTCAAATGGTCCACACAAAAAAGCCTAAAGCAATGTCAAGCACCACCACTGGCTTTAAAGTACGCAACATCTTTTTTGAAAACTGATTTACTTTCCAGACGTGCCCTAAAGAGCGCCTCGTATGGGCTGTTGACTATATTTTACCTAAACTCAAAATTTGTTGTGTTGTTGAGTCCTGTTCTGTTTCAAGCTTTAACTTTATGGTCGACTTCTAAGGAAAAACTTCACAACAGATATTTTCGATGGTCTCAGACGTTTAGGCTTTGTGTATTTGATGAAATTATGGAGCGCTAATGATATATTGACTGCTATTTTATTCAGTAATACAGCTCATGGAATAAGAACGCAAGGACTTAAAGGGTGAATGTACATTTATTTCAGCTTTTGTAAATAACCTTAAAACAACGACCGAGCAGCAGTGAAAATCGGCAGAGGAAAAGTAACGACATAATATCACCAGTAGCAACAGTTTCCTATCTCTTATTTTTCCGATTTTTTTTCCAATTTCCTATTTTCTTCCTTTTTTCCTATTTCCTATTTTCAGATCACGTTTACAGAAAAGGTTAGTAAATTTTGGTGTCGCAAAGACACCAGAGCCAGGTTAATTCCAGCATTGTAATGATTACTTTACTCTAAGTCGCTCCCAAAAAGTGAAGACGACATGCAACTTCCAAAGAACGGCTTTCGCTTTAAAACAAAATGGCTTCATTTGCAGTCTTATCAAGGTACTTTGTGCCTCTAAAATAGACTGCAAGATGAAACATTAAGAGCCCAATAATATCGCATTTATACTCATAAAATGTTTAAGCACACAGTTGTGTTTATCATAATTATGCTAAAAAATTTTACTACGGAATTCACACAACACCTCTCGATGACTGGGCGGTAAACAGCGAGGTAGCTTTGACGTAAAATTAACCTGACTAGCTTGAAAACCTCAGAAAAGCATCCAAAAACAACTTGATCATCATTTCGGACATCAAAGAATCTTTGACGGTTTGTTATTGAGTTCAATCTTTTTAGTAAAAAGTAAGCGGAGAAAAGCCTACAAGATCTGACAGAAATGCTTATACGGTCAAGTGCTCTATATTTTACTGGGTTTTCCACTTTATTACGAAGTAAGTTACCACGGTGTCCTGATGTTAGGGTTTTTTATGTGGATGGACTTGTGTTTTCAAATGAGTGAAATTATGTGCGGTAAAACTATAAGCAGTACATCAATAAACCATCGCAATAAGAAGTCAAAGACTTGGTTATCAAAGCTGTATATGCTTCTCTGATCTCATTTTCTTTATGACACTTCTTGATGCACTTTGATTTTGAGAGAAAACGCGAGCCAAATTAACGTTGAAAATAATTAAAGGCTTTGCTTTGGCACAAATCTAACTTCTGCAGGAAGTGAACCTTGCAAACTTAGTAGAAGCACAGAAACGGATTGGAAGCGCACACGGCTTATGGAAGGAGTAGTTTTAAGTTGAAAATCACGAAAACACATCTACATTAGACACTGTGATTTCCCACTCGTTTTTCGAGTCAAGAAAAAACAAGATTACCTTTGCATCTAGGTCAAATCTCAAGGCAAAGTTTAATTGTCCTCGTTTGCATGGGGCGTTTCTGGATCTGTAAGAGGTGATATATTTGGCCAGTTGTTGTTTTGCTGTATGGTATCCATGGGGTTCTGCCATTTGTTCCTTTTACATGCGTCCCGGTCATCTCCCATCGCACGACCGATGACCTTAGCAGAGCACGTTGGACCATCATTAGTTATTTCCTTTGAACTGTTAGGATAAATCCCTAACGCAGGCGCCTGTTGCTGCGGGCCCGGAACAACCTGGTTTGGGTCAACTTTGAAGGCAATTGTATAAGGACTGTTACGGATGTGATCCCCAAGATAACACACGTTGACGGTGTGTGGCACAATAACAGTTATAGGAAAACTGAGGCTATATGTGCCGTTCTTGTTATCTTGTAAGTAAGCACAAACATTCTGTGTATGTCCTTCATCCTTAGTGACTGAATATGTTATAAACTTTCGAGCAGATTCACAATACTTCTTTGCGATCCTAAACTCAAGGTGAAATAGGCGACCAAGTTTAATTTTCGGCAGTTTGCTTGGGAGGATTTCAGCGCACGACGTGTCACAGAGGTGTTCTAGAGTACCAATGTCTGACTTCTGCATGGCATCAAAATTAAGATTTCCTACAAACTTCAGTGGTATGCAACGGCCAACATATTCCGCAAGGGTATCAAGATCCTGATTTATAGAGAAAATGCTACCATGAACCTGATATACAAGTTCAGAATCTGAGCAGTGTCCTATCGCAAGAACCTGTGCTGAAGTTTCACGCAATTCTTTGAGTTTATCCAGTCCATCCTGTATTCTTGCCACAATAGACCGAAAGTCTGACTGCATATCTGACATATTTTTATGGATTTCTTGTGTGAACAAAACTTTCCACCTGTCCAGCTGTTTCGCAAGAAGCGAAAAATAATGACTGAGGTCGCTGATTGTTTCTTCACAAGATCTTGTTGTTTCTCTTAATTCCTCTTCTCGTCTGTTAATGGCATCTTCTGCCTGGGAAATCTTCTCATCTGCCAGTCGAATAACTTCACCCAGTGCTTTATGGACATAATGTTGCTCAGACATTGTACGCCTTATACTTGCTACCTTCTCACACGATGACAACAGCGTCTAGTTCTTGGGCTTACACGACAATTTATAGGGTATTTAAGCGTGCGCTAGTGGTGACGACGCTTGAACTGAATTGATCTGGGTTCAGTTCCAGTTTCATCTTCATGGGATCGGTCCATGTTAGCTATGTTCAAGAATTACGCCGCGCCTATCTGCCATAAACTAGGTGTGCAGGTGGAATGATATGCGAGTGGGTATCTGTGGCGTCCGATTCCGTCTAGGTTTTCGCATCATACCATATCCGTACTTGAGAATTTGGTTTCGTTTTGCCTCCTGCGAAATTTCCGCTAGTTATTGTTGGTTTCTGTGCGCGTCCCTGCCGTTATACTGCGTTTTCGCACGAAAGTAAGGAAAAAGCCCAGAAGTATTTCCTTCTTGATGTGGACCTCCCAACACCGACTGAACCCGTCGGGCCAAGACAGCGTCCATTCAAGTTTGTCCGCAAGCTTGTTGCCTGGAAGTTCAATAGATCCCACAGATATCACAATCTACTTCCGTCGCCCACTAGCATCCATAAGCACCAACATGAAGGTAACAGAAGAAACCCGATTTTTTTCATGAGGGACCCAACCGTCACTCGCCCGCTAAGCGTCACTTGTTCTTCGGCTGCAAAGAAACCTCCCGCTATCGAAGCTCAACATATCCTCGGAATTGCTTGCGATGAGTTTAGTACATCCCCGGATCTCCCATATTTCAAGTGAGTGAACCCGAAGGTCGAACCACCCAAGCCGCAATAGTTCCATTGATCCTCGCCGCCTCACCCGCTTTCTGTCACCCTAACATTCTAAAAGGTGTTTCCAAGTTCCGCTCTGATAAATATGTCATTCAAGCACGCATAAAATAAACTAAACTAAACTAAACCACAGTAAACTAATCTAAACCAGACTAAACTAAACTAAACAACATTAAACTAAACTTAACTAAACTAAACCACACTAAACACACAAGCAACCGATCAAGCACAAACACGCACACAACTACACCTATAGCCCAAACCTCAACAACAAACACCACAACAACAACGCCAACAACAATATCACCCAACAACCAAATAATTACACCAACACACACCCACACACATACATACACGCAACTACCTAAACATACAAGCAAAACAACCACACGCGCAAAACAACACTAACAAACACTTTCGCAAATAAAGCACAGATGAACAACACGAACACAACTTCGGCGGCATAACATCCACCACAACAACAAACCGGGAACCAGCAATAGCCGCAACATAATCATAAATGCCATCATGGTCACCAACATCTGCACAACTTTTACAACAAATCCTGCAAGAAAACACACCAAACACGCACACTCGAAATTCTTAGCATACCTAACAACTAACAACACCTGCATATCGGATACCAAATCCATCGCACCAAATACTATGTACACCCTACAAACGCAAACCTCACATTTCAAGCACCGTCAGACGAATAACCCCATCACAACAAGGTACTAGACGCATACACTTTCCAATTTTATGACATGGGAGCTATCAGCGCATTTGCTGCACAAAGCCCACTGCAATGGTTGTCAATCTTTTAAATTTTCCCCAAGTTTCGCACTGCCAGATCTCTTATTTTCTCTCGTTGATCTTGGTTATGTATGTTTTTTGGAGGTTTTAATCACTCATGATACCACGGTTTCCACGCAAATGTCAGAATCGATCAACATCCTTCTGTTCGCGAACCAAACTTTCTTGAGATTTTCGGACTTGAATCAGTCAGCGACTTAGCGGGAGTAAATGACGTTTTAGCCAAATTCACGCCCTACTGGAGTACACCGACATTTCACTGAAACCTCTATGGGCAAAGCTATGCTTACCTCACCTTAAGTGTAATGGACACAGAGTAAAAAGTATGCCAGCTCGCAATGCTTCGGCATGCGTTTGGAGAAGGTCCTCGATCACTATCCAGAGCGCTGATCCTCAAGGATAATGAAGGCCTCAGAGATCCGAAAAATGTGGCGGCAAACTTCAAAAAGTATCACTTGGACCAAGTGAATGAAACAGTTGATTTATTGCAATTGTCCCGCCAGGACCATTTGTCAAGGCAGGATGTTGGTCGACATGTGTTGGCGCCAGGAGACCCCATCAATTTCTGCACACTTTGCTACTGCATAAAATAAAGCCTAACTAGCGATCAACTCACTTTTGGCTTCTCAAATGGCGTCAGTTTTCACCAATTTAGTACATAAATACATATCACAGTGAGGCCACCGTTAAAATATGTGCCGTTTTTAGATTCTGAACTTGACCCTAAGGAGGCGAACGCGGTTACGATGCAGAACTCAGTGGTTTGCGGTTTTTCTGAGACTACACACTCCAAATGCGGTAAGAGGAGTCACTCAACATGCAAGCACCAATCAGGTACCGTTAAAATGATCAAGGGGATATCAATGAAATGTGAAATCAACGGAGTGAGTAGTTGGCCGCCGAGATTCTATGCTACCCTGTTTGTTGTATATCGGCACTGCCTATTTCATTTGGGCTCAGGCTTCTCCATGGGCACCATCCGTGACGCTGTACCAGAAAACTGTTTTTATCGCCTGTGGGCTTAAAGCCATAAATGTAAAACGAGGCACATTTCAAGGTAACCGGAAAGGCGCACTTGAATGTGAAAAACCTAAGGACAGACAACGACATACCTCAGAATTGTGGGTGACAAAGGAAGATCTGACACAATTCTTGGCTTTTCACCTATAGATAAACAAATATGGACCTAGTGGTTTATGCTCACGACTATGCACCCAAAAATTAGTTATCTAGGCAGCAGTTTACCCAGAAAAATCGCATTTACATGAATGTTTCACCCAAAGACGATTCGACTGTAGGATTAGTTGCTAGGACGCAACAGTCTTGTATGACATACACGGCCGCTGATTTGCATTTGAGCTTGAGTTCCAGTCCTACCATTGGGATCATTCCTATGTTCGTATCGTATATCGTATAGTGTTTGCACTAGAAGGCGTTTATTCCGACACAATACATAGACACAATCCACTGACGGTTGGGGGGAATATCAGTTCAGTGCAGTCGCATCGTGTTTGACCGAAATCAACTGCATCCCAGAAAACGAACATGGATAGTATGGTTCAGACTGCTACCGATTGCATGGGCTACTCAAAATCCCGTCATGCATCCCAGAAATCTGTATTCAAAAAAAAAAACTTGCACGGCCTTTGAAAACGGCCTTTGACTTATAAGCTATTCTGTTTAATTGTGATATAATCTACCTGACTCCGTGATCTGTCGAACTATGCAGCCCATTCCTCTTTTTTATATTTGTATCCACGTATCCATGCACGTAATTTATTCCTAGTTTGCCATGGAACTTTTTGCTCTAACTAGACAGTACCTTGCTGTTTTCCGCTGAAGAAGCTATCGGGAAGACCCAAAGTTCTTCTGTTGAGAAAGACATGTCAGCAGCATCGGTTTTGCAAAAAATTCCCTACAAAGTACGGCAAATTTGAAAACCATCACTCCAAATAAGTGTGTTAGAAAATTTCAGCTCCAGACTGTAAACTGACTGAACTGAACCATTTATGTGTAGGGCCAAATCTAGTTGTTCTTAAGCCAAAATCACACTAAAAAGGGATCCAGCTTGTATTGCTCAGTTAGATCACAATAAGTCATGAATGTCTTACTGATCTAGCAATTTGGTCATTCGAGGCCATACTTTTCACCTAATCTCATATCTCAGTTTTGTCCGTGGATTTCCAAACATCCATTGTAAAACATAATCAAATCAATCAATCAAATGACCACGTTTTTTACGTGCATCACAAATGTGCACTACATCACAACTTCACTGTACCCATGGGTTGCTGTCTTCGTCAGGAATCAGGTGAGTGAACGAACCCTTCGTGATGTTTAAAATCCGCAGGAGACTCATACTCGGAAAGATTGGTTTGCCGTAGCGTCTTTCATCAACTATCCACGGAAGGCCTAGAATGTCCTTTTTGATGATGGTTTTTGTGCTGTGCTATTTTCCAAGGTACCCTTTTGCGGATTGGGTTACTAGGTCTTCCATTCCAGAAGAGAGTTATATGCTCTCCTCGTTGTTTAGAAGTGCTTCATTAGGACGGCCAGGAATACAACAACCTACACACACTGGCTTAGCGCTTGCCGACTCCGAATACGCAATCGTACAAGCAAACGAAATAACAAAGCGCAATCTATACTCACCAACAACTGACGAAATCAGTATGATAGATGACCCTAGGACCGATTCTTCGCGGTCATAGATATTCCAATTGTCGGTCACGACAAAATCAAGACATAGCGAACTAGAAAATTCTCCAAAAAATAACCAAAAATGTAAGTAAAAGATCAAAATAGAGCTCAGTGGCAGCCACACTCACAAAGACTCGCACGAACGCAATCCAAAAGAGTACAGTCAAAGCAGATTCAATTCAAAACGAGGTGTGACGAATACACCGTGAGCGCAAAGCTTGTGACCACGAAATTGCTGTGCAACAAGTACCGTACGTCTGTCCTAGAAATTCCAATGTAGAGACAAAACACCATTCCCCACGGCCCAACCTCGAATAAAAACGGGCGGATGATCAACATCGCGATTAAATCGCACCTAGACAGGAGGCTCGCGGATTCAAAACCTCCTGCAGTTTAGTCAGATCGTATTGTTCACGGTAAGAATGAGACAGCCGTACAGCACTTCTTGGCTTTTCAGCATCCACTGGCTTCACCTAAAGGACAAATCTTAAATGAAAATTTCCAAACCTCCCCGCACCACCTACAAAATTCTTTTGTATCACGGAGCAGATTTGACCTTCAAACGTGGTTATTGCATGGAATTGTTCGAAAGAAATCCGAAGTCACCTGAATCAATGATCCCATTCAATTTAGTCCAACAAAACCTACACATTGAACACACCAAACAGGACCACACAACTTGAGCGAAACAAACTATTCGATGCAAAAAAACAGACTACGAGTCACAACGCTCACTCACCAGCAGCCAGCCCCGACGACTCCAAACCATCCGCTTTTGCCATTGAAGCAGATTCACTGTCATTCACACATGAAGCATCTGTCGTTCACAACATGCACAGAGACATGCACAAACATCATCAATCCGAAATCATAAGTAAAAAGCGCCAACGCGAAAGCGAAAATCAGACACAATTTCAATTACGAAAACGGATATGAAATTTATCTACAAAAGGCAGCCAGACACACCGCAATGAAAACAAAGTCATCCCAAAGCAAAAAAAAGGCAACACATCTACAACAACCGTTTGCCACAAAATAAACGATGGAATCAAGCAAATCAATTCAATAAATCACACCATACTCGCTCCATGAGAACTCGACATTCTTAAACTGGACAATATCGAGTAGTGAGCACCTGTCATTTAGCCCTGTTATAATCCAGGTATTTCTGTACACTCTTTTCCCTACCTTATTTTGGACGCTAATGAGTTAGATACTCAGTATGATACTGTGTTCCTGTTCCGAAACCCATTGAACAGCTAAAGATTCCCTTTCTGGAAATCCCCTGCGCACAAACGCCAGATATTGTGACCTCATCTGATACACATAAGTGCTAAGTTCGTGCCTCTGTTGTCTGTCAGCAGTGCTACAAAATCAACCTTACTGAATAAACCGCAGAAAGATGTTACAGGAATGAAAATCACGTTAAGGATGCTACTTGTTTGTAGCATATATATATATATATTTCATTGTATGTCATCTCGCCGTCATTTAGTTCCCCTCGTATAAGGCTCATATCATTCTGAGGTTTCTCCCGCGAAACTCCTTTTACGCCTTCACACCTCTTAAGCTTCAAATGTGCTCGCTATTATCTTCCTCTTCCCTTCTCTGACCTGACCAGATTTGAATAAAGTTACACGGAGAAAAGTGCCATAAAAGTCGAACTCAGGGGACTCGAAGGGACTCAAGGTTGGGTTTTCATTCAAGCAAAAGCAGCAGCCATCTATTGTAGAGTTGATAGTGGGAAGCCATGGGTCACGTTGATCAAATATTCACTATATTTAGCAACGCAAAATGACACATCACAAGCAAGCTTATGTACTGAACGGCGACTGAAGTCAGCCTTCACAGTCCCACCTGCGTTCCCCCATGCACACACACACACACAGACACACATACACACACACGTGGATGAACCGCGTGTGCTACAGTGGTCACAATGAAGGGGCCTCCTAAACGTCTGTCAGAACTCTATCTCTGCGGTTAGTTCATCTTGGAACACACCACCATCACAATCAGGACTCGGTAAAAATGTTAAAACACTCAAGCTCTGAGATGTTGGTGGTAGCCTACTTTCAAGTTGCTAGAAATCACAATTCATTCGTGTTTTTCTGTTTGAGGTTTTTCGAGATTCAAGCTTGGAGGCCTGATTGGACAAATAAATCTGCAAGCTTGTTAGTGAGGAGTGCGGAACTCGGATCGGAGAAACGGAACCCAAGCTTTGACTCATAAACTGACAACTTTGGTGGCTACTCTAACAGAGGTGGCACGCACCAAACAGGCTGCCCGTAAGAGTACTGGTTGGAAGGCTTCGAGGAAGCAACTGGCGACCAAGGCTGCACGAGAGTGCACCGCCACCAGCGGTGTGAAGAAGCCCCATCGCTACAGGCCTGGAACCATCGCTCTCCGTGAGATCCACCGCTACCAGAAGTCCACCGAGTTGCTCATCCGTAAACTGCATTTCCAACGCGGTCTATGAGCGAGACAGTGTACTGAAAACCGTAGTGCAGTTAAGATTAATAGTGGTCCATTATGGACGTAACAAATTTTTGCATTTGACACTAGCACGTTGCCACTTTGTGTTTAGGAATGGTCAAAGCCCCGGTGTTTCGTTCAAAAACTGAAGAGGTAGTGTTTCATTTTCACTGCAATTACAAACACTGAATAAAGGGGGAAAAGGACTGAACAACAGTTTACAGACATGCAGCTTGTAGATAAATTTCTGTTGCACCAGTGCGTTCAAAACATAGGGTAAAAGCTAAGAATGGACGGCTGCAGTAATTACCGCTTGAGTAGGTGACGAAAGCCTGTTTGCTTACAGGGCCAACATATTTACCTGTTGCTATGGCTATGGTGGCTATGGTTTTTAGTGGGCTAACCGCCACAGAAGCCGTATAGTGAGGGCAGCTACAGTAAAAGTATTGAAATGCAAGTCGACGCACAAAAGACGAAAGTGATTGCGATTTGTGGGGACAGAAAACAACGGGCAATAGTGGTCCCAGTAGAACCATTTTGCTTTGCCGAGGAACTCATTGCTTTTCTGGGTCAAACAAACCGTGACATGGTTGGTGTATCCCCTTTACTTTCAAATAAAAAGGATTCTGCAACCACTGACAGCAGCTACTCAAACTGACCGATGAGGTGACGCTTGCCCCGTTGAAGCCGCATCAAAGAATGGAGATCACAAGAAACTACGTGATACCGAGGCTGATATATTCTCTCATGCTCGGTCAAGTCCACCAAAACACGCTCAAAAGGCTGGACAATTACATCAGGCAATCTACTCGTGGCTGGCTATGTATAACAAAGCACACTCCAATCAGCTACATCCACGAAGGTAAACAATACAGGGGACTTGGTATCCCAAGTCTGAGTACAACCATCCCAATGCGCGTATGAAAAGTTGCTGTCTACCTGGTGCCGAGTACTACACAATATGGTCAGTGGTTTCGTATTTGACAAGATTGTTCGGGATCTCAGCTTTCCGATCGGAGTTCACCAGGGAAGGGCTGGCGGCTGCTTGGTTCGATAGCCTGTACAACAACGTTGACGGTCACGGTTTACGAGAATTGATCGCTTCGCCTCCTTCGAATCGATGGTTTATGTTTTCAGAAAGAGTGTTTCCTTGAATAGTTATCCGTATATCCAGCTCTAATGCAATCTGCTTAGGAAGAGAGGTAGAAGCGCTAGTGTGGTCATGGTAGCCAGACGATCTTCTGTCGTGGAAATGTGGTCAACTGCAGAGTTTGGTGTATATCCTATAGTCCTGCTGGATCACGCAAGATGCTAGATATGCTCGTCATAATCGGGTTGCAAGGGAACTCGCGAAACGTCTCCGTCGCCTGAAATACACCGTCTTCAGGAAGTTGAGAGCACCTGCGTCGACGTCTTTCATCAAGCCTGACCTAATTGTTGTTCGGGAGCGCCAAGCACCTGTGATAGACGTAAGCATAGTCTCGGATGGGCGCGAAGTGATTGTGTGGGATGAGAAGAAGCAGAAATATGGTGCTGACGAAAATAACCTCGCCTTACGTGCAACCAATTGTGATGTCGACTCTTTGGTCCACCAACCGACGATCATTTCTTATCGATGGATCTGCTTCCCTCAATCCGCCAAGGCTCTTATTAGACTGGGACTTCCTAAGGTCACAGTAAGTGACTTGTGTTTGCTTGCCATTTTAGGCTTCCTACGTACTTACGACACTTTTATGCGTGCTACATGGCGTTCAGTGTTCATTCTTGCCATTGACTTTCACGCCTGACCCACTATGACAGGCGGTTTGTGCCTGATGTGTGAGTCTTGACTGTGCTAGCACTGACTGCGCCTTGAAGAGCATTTAGCATTGTTTGTCCGCTCTTCAGTTGCTAGTCTTTACACGCGTGTTTCCATAACGAATTCATCTTGTCCGACTGGAACTGTTGGTGGCACGACTTCGAATGGGACGCTTTTCTCGTTTTATCTAACAGTCTTCTGTAGCCCTTCCACATCTATCGCTTGCATTTACTTTTTGTTTGTGACTATGCTCTTCAAAAATAAACGATAAAAGTAGTAAGCCCTGGCAAAGCTGACTGAAGTTATCCTTACGTATAATTTGTTCTTTACAGTCACAGTCAAATAGATGTTAGTCATCAAGGCATAAGCGTAGCATGGTGGTTTTCTACAGAACCGTCATCGACGGTTACGGCAACCCGACAATAATGTGTGGACCACTCATTTAGTATTAATAAAGTTGTGGGATGTGCACGTAATCCAAAACACATTCACTGAAAAAGCAGTCTACTGCATGCATTGTTCATGCATTTCGTGAGCACTGTCGTGGTTTAACCTGCATTCATAACCAGGTGGTGGTACAGTAACCTAACTACCAAACAATCTTAACTAGATTCCTTGCACTTTTTCTGCTAAGTAAATGTAGCTTCAACGTGGTCCATAGATTTAAAACAAACCTGTGACATTTTGAAATGAAGTTTGGAGTACGGCCTAGTTACAACCAGAACGATCGTAAACACATCAATACTGATAGGTTTTGTTTGACGCATTCCAAGGTAACATAATATTTTCCAATTAATGATGTATAGAATTTATTTCTGGGGGATGGGCTGAGTTGCTGGTTCCAGCGTTACAGGATCATCTGATAATGTTCAACAGTCCTACGTTTTTGTGATATTTTTTCCATTTTCGTACTTGATTGGATTATACATAAGCTAATTTAGCTGTGGATGTGGCATTCTGGGGCGAATTCCCATTTGGGGAAGTCAATAACGGTCAACTGTGTTTCCGTTCACCCGTCAATTTCTGCACTGTCCTTAATTAGATTGAAAACGAGAGGGTATAAAATATTTTTCTCTTTTTTGGAAGATTCTAGACAAAGAGTGAACACTGATGGTACGAAGTGGATGTCAAGGGAATAACTTGGGGTTGCATCGAAACTTCTCCAAAAAGCGGGAGTGTAGAGCCATGGCATATGACCATGCGCACTTCAGCTGATATCTTTCCTGAACAGAAGGCCACAGATATAAGGACGCACAAAAAATGACAAGTATTACGTTTTTAGTGGGTAGTTTTTGCGCGCAGGTGGTGGGAAGACACATGCGTCATCACTCGAAACAACAACTGATAGGCCTCGACTAACTGTGCAGCATTAAGACCGTCTCAAGATCTAGATAACGAAGTATTTTGCTATCAGAATGCATCACCAAGCGAATTACGCCTACCTAGTGAGCCTAAGGAGGGGCAAAACCGAAAGTGGGTTATGAGTACTGTATTTTACCAATAAAATATACGTCTTCTCTTTTATATCAACAAACACCCGAACAATATACTCACTTGACCGATCCGTTGTTCCCGGTCCCGATGGGATCAACGTCGTTTCCAAATCTACCCCAAACCAACGAGAACAGTCTGTGGTAGACGGTAAACAAGGAATTCAATTTTGATTGTCATAAAGATGTAATAAACTACAGTCAGTGTGCTTTTTTGCAAAAGAGCTTAAACTTTAAATATTGTTCAAACTGTTGATAATTTTTCCAAAGTACTGTGAGTATCATCCGCCTTAAAGAGGAGCAGGTTCCAGAAAGTGAACACCCTTAAAGAGGTCACAGTTCCCTGGGCACACTGCGTCACACTTTACCCTTCTGCATCTGACTTGAGTCCTATATGATTCTGACTACTGTTTGCATTGGCCTTTCTGTCTACAGGGAAGCAACATGCCTCTATGTGCACAGGCTTCCCTCGCCCACCGCGTTGATATGTACAGAACAAAGAGATCTGTGGGCAACAGTCTGTAGGTACTTTCTCAATAAAGCTTATCAATGACTGACAGTCAACAATAAGCTCTGTTTATCCTTTACTATCCTATACTATGTCTCACTGTGCCTTAACCCTCAGGAACCTATCGCAATAAAACTTGAGTCTATTGGGCCCTTCATTGATGTTGAGCATACTTCTCCACTTCTTACAATTATTCACAAGTAGATGAGGTACTACGATATTAAGCTCATCAATCACAGGATTTCCTTCAGCCGTCTGTAAACTTTAAAACTTTTGCAATACAGCCAAAAAGATAATATGATGAAAGCAACCATCCTTTTTAATCAGGATAATCTAGGTCTTGCACATGCTTTCAAAAATATTTTCATGAATAAAATGATCCGACTACTTTTTACAGAGAAGAATAGTAAAGGAAAACAAGATTCTTAACAGCCAACCATTTCTTCCGGATGGCCTACACAGTATGACGAATCTTGCAAGATAATTTTAGGCTCCAGCAGGCTAGCATCGCACAACAGTTCATAATTTGCTGCATAGTTGCTCTTGTTACCAATCCTACTATATAACTACAGCTTGGCCCAGGTGCGACATTGGGGAAAATACTCAAATTTATACGAACCTAACATGTCTCCAGCAAGTCACAAGGAACTACTAATGCTCTCTAGCAGTGGTAGCGTGGTATAACCACCAACCCATCGCTACGCACCACTACGCTCTCTAACGCACTCTAACGCACTGAGGTCACCTCGATTGGTGAAAAAAAGTTTGCACTCAAATTGCCCAGCTCAGCGAACAAGCCTACGAGCATCTACGCTACCTGAGCTACCAACATTTCCCTCTGTGGTACTGCTCTTGTTATTGAGCCTCGAGGTGCAGATAGAAGACTGGCTTGTTCAAAATGTTCCGTCATGGATACGGCAAAACTAACAAGTGGTTCCGACTCTACTGTTTCCGACGGCATCTGAAAAGCAAATTCCGAGAAAATATTGTACTTTCTGGTTCGGAATTGTTATTTATTTCTGCCAGTACTTTGTTACTCAGCACGAAAGTTTGTGCCACTTGATATAGAATCCATAAGTTTTTGAATATCAACCATTATCCCATTATCTGTTGCTATGATACGCACGAATTTTAGACTATAGGTTGTGTGAAACACCAACAAGGCCGCCAGCTTTTCTTGATTTCCCCCGCTAGGACTAAAAGTCATATGTTAACATTTTCAACATCCTGCATCAAAAGCATCTGTAAAAAAGGGGGCGCCATGCTAAGAATGGAAAAAGAGCCAGTGCAAGTTTTCATAACCCGCTTTTTAGTTTTTGAAAAACGCCGCCAATCCCATCAAGTAGTTAGTGCTGGGTCAGTTGTCTCAGACGTGGGATACTGAAATCATCGTCTTCATTGTCAGCAACACCAGAGGAGGACACCGATGCCTCATAACCATCTCAATTTACTTGAATAAAACCTTACAATGAGAAGGAAGAAATAGGGGGAGAGGGACCCAGTGCTAGCCTACCACAAACATCTGACACTCAACGAGGCAACCTGGACTGGAACTGCCATCAAGAACGCCGCTGGCGTCGGCTAACCGCCAAATTGTTCAGTCTCTAGCCAAGCACAGGGAGGGTCACGTGGACCCCACCCTGGAAGGCGAGCAACACCAACAGCGCCCGAACTTTTGGTAACATTCTTCATCCCCTGTCCCTCCAGGTTTCTGCCAATCCGAATCGGGCACGGAAAACAACGCTTCTCTCGGCAGGGTTACCTAATACGTGGTTGCGTAACACATGGTCTAACCAACTTGGCTTGCAGTGCTGAATGCAGTCCCCGAGTGAATTACCAACTGCTTTACCAAGGACACACCTCCTGATCACCCTATTACGAAGTTGCTGGTTCCAGTCAAGTGCAGTCAGTTTCGAGACATCGGTAGTCGAAGACTTAAAGACACCCCATATCCTCCGCCCGAAGTGGCCAAATTTCGCAATCATATAACAAGAGTCCACCGTATTCTGATCCAAGCGTCCTTTAAGACCCGGTCGTAGGCCTTTTTAATGCCACAAGTGGATCAACTTGGCAAATACAATCCCGACCTTTGAGATCCGTGCGTCGACTTCGTATGTCAAAATACCGTCATACCTCATGCAACTTCCGAGATACGTATAGTTCCACAACTTCCAAAGTCACTCCTCGCATTCTTAGAGGCATGTTTTAAGATACTGAAATAGCGTTTTTCTAACTAACGAGATGTATATCTTGCTGAGTCACTGAATGTGCCTTAGCAAGCATCCATGGTCAAAAACCTTGAGATTTCTCATGTCCTGTATGTATATGTTGCGTAAAAGTATATCTTTCTGCTTCGATACGCATTGCGTAGAGTGGCAGAATCAAAGCATCAAAAAGTTGTGACGCATCCACTTTCATCGCCTTCTATGCTAAGGGTAGTTTCAAGGGCACTGGCTTGTGTGGAAAAGTATTTCGTCACACGGATATCCATCGTCAGTCCGAGAAGTCTTATATGATAGTATGTATGAGCACCTGGCACATTCGAAAGTCGTGTGAGGAGAATTGAAACAAAGACCTAAGCAACATAATCTGATTTCCAACAATTTTTGCATACTATCTTGCCACTTCGATGTTGGAGGGTAATCGTCATACCTCAGTCAGAAGGGATTGATTCAGCCTCTCTAATACAACAGAGTTAGGGTTAAAGGTGACAGAGTTACGGGTAGGAGATATACACCTGAAAGAGAATGTCATCCTCCCTTGAAGCTTTTCTATCTTTGAGGCGATAGTCACCCGAAATAACCTCTTGTTGACTAAGCCGTTCGCATCTAGTCCTATGAAGCTGCGATATCAGTATTTATAGGTTTCTTCTTCAAAGCTCAGAGTGATTCAACAGTTAGCCGGATTATTTCACGCGTTATTTCTTTTCCAAAGGATAGGCTCTCCAATTTTCTTGAGTAAAAGTGAGTATATGGTTTGGTTTCTGCCGGAGGCAGTCCTGGGCTAGCCAAGCTCATAGTTGACGAGTAGTTTTATTGCCAAAACACAACTTCTACAAGAACAAACGGCATACTCAAGATCCTGAGCCATGAATGGCCGGTAAGCATAGCTGCAAGCAATGAAATTCATACGCTTGATTCCTGGATGCCCCTCATGGGAATGACTAAGAACCTTTTAGGGATCAGATAGCTTTTCTAGATAACTATCAGTTCCTGGGGGTGGCATTGGCGTGAGGCTTTTATTTTGTTTGGGTTTGGTGGACGACGAAACTTCGATGACAAAGCCAAGGTATGTGACACTGGGTAGCACAATGGGTCCACACGAAACCCGTGTGCATTTATTCTGGAGAATACTTCTCCCAGGTGTGCATGATGACCTTCCGTTGGTTATATCAGCTAAGTAAGCCACCGGGAACTGTAATTCACATAGCATAGCATTCTTTACATGCTAAAATATTTTTGGAGCAGACTTAACCTCCCAAGATAACCTTGTAAAGGTGAGCAGTTCTGTGGAATGGCCCTTGACCACTACCTGTAAGCATACAGCAGATCGAATCTGAAAAATATTTTCCCTCGTTTAGTTTTGTGAATAAATCCTCTGGAACTAGTAAACGATACTGGTGCACTCCGAATATGTTATGTAATCCGTTTGAAAAACCAGCGAAAATATGCATACCACCAGTAGCTGCTCAGACAACTACAGTAGGTGTGGCCAATAATGCACGGGCCACTGGACTGATAACACCCATAGATTCCAGTCGATCGAGCCCTGCATCTACTGCTCCAACAGAGGTATATGGTACAGACTGTTTTGGATAAAATACCGGGTGTTTACCAGGACGCATAAACAACACAGCTCCCATCTTGTAAAAGATTCCAGGACCCTCTGTAAAAATTGCAGGATACCTAAACCCAAACAGTAGTAAAGCTTCTGCAATACCTTTAAGAATTACTGGTACAACCAAACAAAGGGAATCGGAGGGACGTAACGAAAAACTATCTGAGCTTTCGCATGTACAACCAAACAAAGGGAATCGGAGGGACATAACGAAAAACTATCTGAGCTTTCGCAAATACTGTCCAAGGGTATATCCCCTAACGTCAGTTTGTCCAACAAGTTTAAATGCTCACAACGTACAACATAGCAAATGCCCTCGCATGCAGTTTACGAAACTCAAACTCACCTTTGAACTATCCAAGTAGAGTTTGGTCACACATATGTCAACCGACCTTGTTCCATTATTATTATGGGAACGCCTGAAGCAATGCTCAACTGAAGTCGAACGAAAGCACCGGTATTTCACGAGGCAGCATATTTCCTCCGTGACTGGTGGTTTTGGTTAGTTGTTGCAAAAACAACCTTTTCAAAATTCCCGATTCTCTAGTCCTGTGGCTGTCCTCCAGGGGGTTTTGCCAAACATTTCATTTCGTTATCCCTCATATTCTTACAGCGTTTTCAGGATGTATCGTCTGAACTAGCAAACTAACCATACTGCCAGAGAGCGCATGTGGGTGGCTTCGGAGCATAAATTCGGACAGCTGTACTGGGTTTTGTGGTAACTTGGGGTATGCGGCAACAGTATGTACACCCACCACATAAGCTTCGCCGTCACGTGGGATCGTTTCTGCTTTCGTATCGGTAGGTTTAGATTCCTGCGTGAGTTCCTATGGTGAGATGTCTGAATTCGACTTACTTTTGATGACAATCGAGTACGGACTTCTGTCATTCAGAAAGCGTGGTCCGCAAACTGAACTGATCCCTGGAATCACACACTCTTTGTTAACCGATACTAGCCTGAGTTGCAAAACAGTGTTGCCGAGAAGTGACAGTTTAAAGAGATCAGAATCATGTACTGGAATCATGCACTCCACCTCCTTGTGAAGAGCTAGGTAGAATTTAACCATAATAATTTTCATAATAGCATGGACCCCATTTCTCCAAAAAGAGACACGACGAGCCGCATTTCCCAGACTGCTCCCATCAACCTTTGACAAGTCTTCATAGCAAGGAAATCATGCTTCTGGTTGACACTGAAATTCTGTCGTGTGCGCCAACTTGTCCGCGATGGATACTGATGAGCCCGTAGATGTTGTAGCAACGTGTGTGCTCTGTTTCGAACAAAACATGCTTACTGCCTGGACAATGTTTCCCCGAAAGCATTCCGAAGTGTACATCATGATGCGCAGTGGTCATTCAGCGGCGCCTCGTCCGCCGATGTGCTGTGGCAATGAGCGCTGACTGCAGTGCCCTTGAAGCACGGCGAACACTCAACGAAAAGCCGACGCGACAAAATCAATAGACAAGCCAACCAATCAAGTGAAAGGGAACACGGCCAGCTGCGGTAGCGACTTGGCCAATCGCAAATATGACGGTACATGCACGATTGACGGATCGGCGGACGAGCCAACTCAAGACATACACGATACGAACGCTGCTTTGGAGCAGGCTGGGGAGGCGATGCATGTCAATGTTTATATGGGGTCTCTTCTGTCAGAGTCGGCCGATGTGTCCACATGGGCAGTCCAACCGACTGTGATCAAGAGTGTGTCGGGCGCAGTTATCCTAACTCTTAGACTTCGCAGCTCATCGCTATCCCCGCTACAGGGATTTGTATGCTTCCCAAGTCAAGCAGGTGATATATCTAGCGGGTGAGATATTTCATCATCATCGACAGCATGACATCGGATGCTTCACTGCCGTAAACAACCCTCTGCATGCAGGTGCGCAGCCGGAAGCAAGTGGAGACTGATGGGAGGTTAGCTCAACCATCGTGCTTGTATCTTGAATTCCTGATTCTGATATACAACACAAATCAATGCCAAACGAGTTCCGTGTAAGAGCAAGAGCGACTTGTTGTCCTTCTGGCCTCAGAATGCGGACATTGAAGGTGGCCAGATAGACTGGGCTTCGAGGCTTGAAGATTGATTTCGGGATGCCTGAGGATGTGGGCGCCATATGACGAGCAGATGTTGCACACAAAACCAACGTAAGACGAACGAAGTCATCAGTCCTAAGTGCTGGGCGTACGGGAGGAGAGTTATTAATGGGGTGAGAAGAGGGGGAAAGAAAAGATATGTGAAAGAGAATGAAGAGAGGCGTCAGCAGTAGCCTGTTTTCGCTTACCCAACCTGCTCTATGCAGCGAGTAAGACGACTCGGCTGATGGCACCAGGCGACGGTCGTTGTGGCATGAGTTTATTGTTAGACGTAAGCATCATGGTTGTACGTGGGTTGGGATACTGTCAGAACACCCACACCTAGACATGAGAACGAATAGTGCCCTCAACCAAAGTCTTTAGCTCAAAAGCCTAACCACAAGACACCGGTATTTGGCGGGAAATGCAGATAGATTTCCCGTTTTAAGGGACAGGTCGCCTTGCATGTTCTAATTCCCAGCCTTGAGGACCAGGAGACTGTG